>MU227561.1:624264-670750 GCA_018584345.1 Thuja plicata
AAGAGAGAGAGAGAGAGAGAGAGAGAGAGAGAGAGAGAGAGAGAGAGAGAGAGAGAGAAGAAGAATTATAGATTACACAGACTAGAAAATTGTGCTATTCTAGATTATCCCTGAAAAAGTATAGATTCCACTAGATAAAAATTTGTGTTATGTTGCATGATGTATAATATAAAAGAGGAGTAAGATTGTAAAATAATCTAGCAAGTTATGTTATGTTAATTCCACTCACTGCAAGAGAGTTTGGCACAAACATGGAATTTATAATCTAGAAAATTGTGTTATGCTAGTCAACCTATCTTGAGGATAACCAAGGAATGCATCGTATCCAAGGAAATATGCTAAAAATAGTGCAAAATAATAACCAAGGAAAGTATTGTATGAAAGAAAATTTGCTAAAAAAAATGCAAAAGGATAACTAAGGAAAGCATTGTATCCAAGGAAATCCACTAAAAATGGTGCTAAAGGATAACCAATGAAAGCATTGTATATAAGAAAATATGCTATAAAGGGTGCAAAAGGATAACCAAGGAAAGCCTTGTATCCAAGGAAATTCTCTAAAAATAAAGCAAAGGGATAATCAAGGAAAGCATTGTATCCAAGTAAAATCATTAAAAATGGTGCAAAGGATAACCAAGGAAAGCATTATATCCAAGGAAATCCACTAAAAATTGTGCAAAATCATCATACCTAAGGAAATCTACTATATAATACACAAAGAGGTTGCATATATGCCCCACTCCTTAAGATGAAAACATAAATCTATGATGACATCTTAAGGAAAATACAAACAAGGATAAATGCCTTCAACACCAAGGAGATATCCTTCTAAACAATAATGTACATATGACCCTGGTCAAATAGGCATAACTCTTTTGAGTCAAGGAAGAGATAATTATAGGATATTGTGCAACAAGTGTAAAGTGATCCTTTTGATGAATGCATAAGAGAGGGGAGGAAGAGAACTTTTCTCCAAGACATCTACCTCCAAAATGAGTTCTTGATCAAAAATTACATAATTGTCCAAGAGAGAGAAGGAGAATAAGAATTCAACTTATCGCCCTATTGCTAGGTAAAAGGGATTCTTGATAAATGATGACAGACTTTAAGCCCCCAAGTAAGGGATTTCTTTATGATGAGTATATATTTTCAAACAATGAAGATTTTGTAATCAAGAATATACACCTCTTGCATAAGAGAGAATATTTGATCATGTAAGAAAGGAATTCACATAATAAACAAACATCACTCTACCAAGGAAAGTGTATTCTTAGAAATGGTAAGAAATTGAAGAGTGAACTATTTCCCCCAAAGCATGAATACAAGGGAAGGGGCCAATTATGTTTCTCATAAATAAAAATTAGCAATGAAGTATAACACCATAGAAAACAAAGAGCCCCCAAATTAAGCAAGCCACTAAGATCACAAGATGTGGAGCAACATAATAGGTGAATGAAATAATTTTTATACACTAAATTTTGCACCCTACCAAGTGCTTGAGCCCAACAATCTATTATAACATGGGAATCGCTTCTAGGTTGTGGGACCTCTGCTAACTAAAGTGAAGCCTCTGGGTTCAAGGCCGATTCCTCTGGGATAATCACCTAATCTGCTCTTGAACACGAAAAATAAACTTGGAAGGAAAAGGGATAGAAGTAATACTTGAAAGGAAATGACTGAAAAGCAAATTATCCTACTAGGTGATGTGCCGAAGGTAACATAAATCATAACACAGTAACCAAACTAGCATGAATATTCTTAGATCTAATAGAACACAATCTTTCTGAATAGGCTTGCATAAGTATTTCACATGGAGGTCCGAAATGGAAAGAGGCTATTCAAGGAAAGGAAATATTTCACAAACAATAACTTTACCAAGGAAATAGACATGGATTGTGACCTGCAAGTAGACATTCACTCTAGAAAATAGGCATAGAGATGAGACAAAATAACCAGGGATGAACAAAATCCACAAGATGATGTAAATTAGATCAAACACAATATTGCACAAAGATGCTAGAAGAAAGAAAGGCTCAGGAACTCCAAGATTTCTCTAATATAAGCCACTATATTATATTCAGTAAGAGAAGTACAGACAAAGGAAAATCTTGAGGATAGAGAAGATGTCTCAGAAAGCTCATACATAATCTGGAATTTAATGAGAAGTTAAAACAAAGAAAAATTGAGGGCAGAGAAGCCACATAAAATATTACATCTGCTAAAAAACTACTAAGCTCTAAAAGCTTCTAAAACTATGTATATACATCTCCCCTAGCACACAGGCTTAGGAGTCGATCCATCAATCAGAATTAGGGTTTATTGGATCTTACATAAACAATGCCCAAACCCTAAGACTATCAAATCTACACATTAATGTATCCTATAAATATCCCAAAAGATCAAATCTGGTCATGAATGCACCTCCCATCATCATATATTTGATCAGAGAAGTCGGCTCAACCCATCTTTCTTGTCTATAACCTGAAAGACCATGCCCCCGCCATGGAGCCCTGAGAATCAGATTTGAATTTTAAATATTTGAATACAACGGTCATAGGTGGCATGGGTACTTGCATCAAGGGCTCAGAAAACTCTTGATCTCTTGTTTTAAAACATCATCGTCGATCTTTATCTTTGATTCATGATACTAGCCTTAACTCAGTTTTAAATCACCTTTAACTCACCTTTATCCCTGGTGTATGAAATCCTTCATGTCTCCAAGTCTTTATGCCATCCACTTGATCTTCTAGAACTTGATCGATCTTTATCTCTGGCTTTGACCTTTGACCTAACTCCACTTTAACTCATCTTTAACCCTGGTGTATGAAATCCTTCATGTCTCCAAGTCGCTGAACCTTTTTATTAACTCTAGGTTTTTAATGATATTCCATGACCACCACACAATCTAACCCAAGATCTACAATCTATGCTTAATCTTTGAACCATAGAAGACTATTCCATTTCCTTATGAGACTAAGCAACTACCGCGAGATCAAAACTTGATCAACGACATTGATTAAACCATTTGCAAACTCTGAAACTGAACTTAAATTTATTATTAACCCTGATACATTCAAAGATTTAGTGAATGAACACATCTCAAAATCTATGATCATTTGGTCTAACCATGGTTTTGTTATGAGACTTTACAATGACCATAAGATTATCTTTGCATCAACGGCCCATGTGAAATCTCTTGAACTTTGTTGACCTTTGACTTTATCTGGTGACTCAGTGAAAACCATAGGATCTGAATGCAATTGATAGCCATCATGAAATCTTAGAAGAAAGAAACTTAACCCTGAGTCTATCTAGAGGTTACGAGATAAACTGAGCCTCAAATTTGTTGAAAAAAACTTTAACTATAGAGTTTATCCTAAGATTCCATGTCATCCACACAATCTGAATCTGAACTTAACCCGATCTACGGTCTGCATTAAATCTCTCAAATACTTAAGCATATTCCTTTTTGATGTGAGATTAAGTGATAGCCACAAGATTAAAACCTGATCCATGATCCTCGTGAAATCTTGATAACTTAAGAGGATATTCTCTTCACTTCTGAGATCACGTGACCAAGGAAAAATGCAAAGTCACTAGATAATATAGAGTATTTTGTTCCCTTTGTGTGACTAAGAGATAAACCAAAAAGATAAATGCGCATGTTACTAAATAAGGAACTTAAGTCACTCAAAAATGTAATGAAGAAATAGATCGTGGCATGGAGAACTAGGTTTTATCATGAAATGCTTAGGGTTCTTTCACTTAGGTCTTTTTACATGAACAAGGATAAACTAGAGACCTAAAAAATGCAGAGAACAAGATCAAGACCGGGAAAAAATGCAGAATCTTCCAAGCTGGGATCTACCCTTGTGGGAGCCTCATTTTTCTCCACTTGTAGACAAAATACATAGTATGGGAAATTTGGGTAACATTTTTGGCAATTTTTGTTGGATGTCAGTCTGCTAGACAAAATAATGGCCTTTAGACGATCCATTGGGCATATGAGTCTGCATTGAACATAAAAACTGTTGGAAGGAAGGAGGATTGAAAGTAGGAGGAGGGACAATGAACCAAAATAGGGAAAAAGACTATATACAAACAAAAACAATTACTGACTGTGCACAAGCACTTGGAGGAAAGCAAGGAAAAATTAACCTATCTAAACTAACCAGTACAGAAAAATGGTCAAACAAAACCATTCACCAGAATGGTTAAATAACTACCCTTCCTCATTAGGATATCTTGCATTGGATGTATAAGGATAGCTAGTAAGACATGAGGCACAAAAAATTATGTCAGGAAATAATAAACTGCCTCCTGAAAAATGGGATCAAACTTACTTACCTCAAATTGATCATATGAGGATGTCTCAGTAAACTCCTTTTGGGCCAAGTATCAGATGGGGCAGCCTCTTGAAGGTCTGAAAATAAAACTCTTCTTGATGGCTTCTTCTGAATCTTCATGGTTGTCCTTCATTATGGATAGTGATGTTAACTCCTCTTCCATGGTCAGGGGATCATCATCTTATGTTAAAATGGCTAAGAGCTCTTCATAAATATTAATTCCTTGAAGGTCTGGAATTGGTTCCAACTCATGTTCATTTATAAAATCTTTAAGAAGAGAGCATTCCAAGACTAGGCCTCTTTCAATAGGCACATAACTTTGATCCTTTGTCCTAGGGGACAAAGATTCCTCACATAATCTGTCACAAAAAATCTCTATGATGTTGAAAAATAATTTTCTCCAAGGTTTTTGACCATGTTCTTTCCTTGGAAAATCTCTTCCATAATTGTAGGCTCATGAATTAGCATATCCTCAGGATCAATTCCCTCCAGCTGCTGCAAAATTACAAAAGTGATCATGACTCTATCTTTCTCGTCTTGCTCAAAAAAACTAGGCAGATCATCAAACAAAGACATGACATCTTCCTCTTTATCAATCCCTTGTTGATGGTGATCCCTATGTCCTAAATGAATTTCAGCCATAGGTAATGGAATGTCTTCTTCTTCATCAACAAAAAGGGGAAACTCATCAAATAAATCAACCAAGAGCTCAGGTTGAGCATCAATCTCCATTTCTTCACCACATAAAGGTTCAATCACCACAATTCCTTGCCCTGATGCTTGACTAGTATCCTTGAAAAGACTTGGCATCTGACAGCTAGGAGGTAGAGTCCATAAAAGTTTCCATGGAATTTCATCATCTTGAGAGACCAGAGGGGTCTCTTGGGATAAACAAATGTCTTCAAAGAACTACCCTTGCAAAGTGGTGGGATGAAACTCCTCAAGTATAGGTTCTTGGAAAGAATGTTCTCCCTTACAACTTGGGATGTGAAATCGAGAGTGTTCAGATGCAGATATGGAAGAAATGCCTTTCTTGAAGCTTGGAAAATCGAAGACCCTATTTGTCATTTGTTGCTCCCTTGTAATTGACTTTGTCTCCATATATTCCCAAGGCTGTTGTTGATCACAGGAAGGTTGCAATTTCTCTATAACAAGTTCATGTGCTAGAAAGATGTCACTAGATCTTGGAAATGAATGCTCTATATGTTCTTCATGTGTAGGTTCTTGGAACATGGGAGTACTCTAACTTGGATTTCTAACCTCATGAGGATTAGGAGACTCACCTTGCCCAAAAGGCCTGAAGCTTGGAACCTTACATTTAAGAACCTTTTGTTCAACAGTTTGTGATCTCAGTGTTGCTTTTGTGGCAGCAATTTGTTGATCAATCTCTTCCTCCCATTGGTTCCTTTGCTGCTCATCACCTAGAGTCTCTGCCACTTGGTTGGAAACTAACTCTTGCTCATAACTTTGAGCTTCCATGCCTTGTTGGACCTTGATTTCAGACAATTGTTTAGATAATTCAAGCAACATATTCTTTTTCTTTTCACACTCCTCCTTCATTCCAACCAAGTCTGAGCTCCGAGGCTGATTGAAAAAAAATTCATGTCGATCAGGCATGAAATAGTTTCCCTAGGACCAGTTACAATTCTGATTCTGCTACCAATAAGGCTGAGAAAGGGTGGGTGGGTGGTAAGCATGATGAGGTATCTTATCTTGATTCTCTTGTTGTTTCTTTTGTACCCATGATGCCTCCCATTGGAGAGCATGGTCATAAGCATGTGCAAGGGCATGTTGAACATATTGACAATCTGCTATGATATGATAGCTTGGACTAAAAACTGCCTTTGGGTGATTTTCATATGGTTTCTTCTTAGCCCATTGAGCATTATTTTCATGATAGGATGGTGAGTGACCTGACTGTCCATAACAACCTAACATGTCTACTCATGCAATTAGCTAGAATTTGAATATGAAAGATTTGCAACATACCAGTACTTGATCTTTTGAAACCAGTAGACCTTCCAGAGTCGCCAGATATGAAAGACAATGACCACTTCTAGGTCTGTAATATGTTATCAGCATATCATAGATAACACAGTCTTGAAAGATGATCTTCTTGGTCCCACCAGGCGTGCCAAAATTATTATACACTAAATTATGCACCCTGCCAAGCACTTGAGCCCAGCAATCTAGTGTAACATGGGAATCACTTCTAGGTTGTGGAACCTCTACTAACTGAAGTGAATCCTTCAGGTTCTAGGTTGGTTCCTCTTGGATAATCACCTAATCTACTCTTGAACATGAAAGTAAACTTGGAAGGAAAAGGGATACTTGAAAGGAAATGACTGAAAAGCAAATTATCCTACTAGGCGATTCACTGAAGGTAACAAATCATAACACGGTGACCAAACTAGCATGAAGATTCTTAGATCTAATAGAACACAATCTTTCTGAATAGGCTTGCATAAGTATTTCACAGGGAGGTCTGAAATAGAAAGAGGCTATTCAAGGAAAGGAAAGATTTCACAAAAATTAACTTCCCAAGGAAATAGACACAGACTGTGACCTACAAGTAGAAATTCACTCTAGAAAATAGGCACAGGGATGAGACAAAATAACCAAGGATGAACAAAATCCAAAATATTATCTAAATCAGATCAAACACAATAGTGCACAAAGATGCTGAAATAAAGAAAGGCTCAGTAACTCCAAGATTTCTCTTATATAAGCCATTGTATTATATTTAGTAAGAGAATTACATATAAAGGAAAAGCTTGAGGATAGAGAAGATGTCTCAGAAAGATCGTACATAACCTGAATTCAATGAGAAGTTACAACAAAGAAAAATTGAGGGCAGAGAAAATGCCACATAAAATATTACATCTGTTGAAAAACTACTAAGCTCTAAAAGCTTCTAAAACTACTTATATACATCTCCCCTAGCACATAGGGTGAGGAGTCAATCCACTAATCAGAATTAGGGTTTATTAGATATTACATAAATAATGCCCAAACCCTAAGACTCAAATCTTCTCATCAATGCATCCTAGAAATATCCCAAAAGATCAGATCTGGTCATGAATGCACCTCCCGTCATCATAAATTTGATCAGAGAAGTCAGCTTCACCCATCTTTCTTGTTTGTAACCTGAAAGACCATGCCACTGCCACGGAGCCCTGAGAATCTAATTTGAATTTTATATATTTGAATACAATGGTCATAGGTGATGCGGGTACTTGCATCAACAGCTCAGAAAACTCTTGATCTCTTGTTTTCAAACACTGTCATCAATCTTTATCTTTGATTCATGACACTTGCCTTAACTTAGTTTTAACTCACCTTTAACTCGGTGTATGAAATCCTTCATGTCTCTAAGTCCTTACGCCATCCACTTGATCTTATAGAACTTGGTTGATATTTATCTCTGGGTTTGACCTTTGACCTAACTCTGCTTTAACTCATCTTTAACCCTGGTATATGAAATCCTTCATGTCTCCAAGTCGCTGAACTTTTTGATTAACATTGAGTTTTTAACGAGATTCCATGACCACCACAGGATCTGACCCAAGATCTATGATCTGCGCTTAATCTTTGAACCATAGAAGAATATTACATTTCCTTATGAGACTAAGAAAATACCGCGAGATTAAAACTTGATCAACGACGCCGATTAAACCATTTGCAAACTCTAAAACTAAACTTAACTTTATTATTAACCCTGGTACATTCATAGATTCAGTGACTGAACACATCTTCAAATCTTTGATCATCTGGCCTAACCATGGTTTTGTTATGAGACTCTACGACAACCATAATATTATCTTTGTATCGATGGCCCGCATGATATCTCCTAAACTTTGTTGACCTTTGACTTTATCTGGTGACTCAACGCAAACCATAGGATTTGAATGCAATCGAAGGCCATCGTGAAATCTCAGAAGAAAGGAACTTAACCCTGAGTCTATCTGGAGGTTACGAGATAAACTAAGCCTCAAAGTCACTGAATAAAACTTTAACCATAGAGTTTATCTTGAGATTCCATTCCATCCACATGATCTGAATCTGAACTTAACCCGATCTATGGTCTGCGTTAAATCTCTCAAACACTTAAGCATATTCCTTTTTGATGTGAGATTACACAATAGACACAAGATTAAAACCTGATCCACGACCCTCGTGAAATCTCGATGACTTAAGAGGATATTCTCTTCACTTCTGAGATCATGTGACCAAGGAAAAACATGAAGTCGCTAGATAATATGGAATATTTTGTTCCCTTTGCGTGACTAAGAGATAAACAAATAAGATAAATGTGCACATGAATAAATAAGGAACTTCAGTCACTCAAAAAGGTAATGAAGAAATAGATCATGGCATGGATAACTAGGGTTTTATCATGAAATGCTTAGGGTTCTTGCACTTAGGTCTTTTTACATGAACAAGGATAAACCAGAGACTTGAAAATGCAGAGAAAAAGATCAAGGGCAGGAAAAAATGCAGAATCTTACAACTTGGGCTCTACCCTTGTGGGAACCTCATTTTTCTCCACTTGTAGCCAAAATACACAGGATGGGAATTTTGGGTCACAATAATAATGCACAACATTTTTAACATCAAGAAAAAATAGAATATCTCTTGTAACACAAATAATACATCTATCGACCATATCTTGAACAATTTGTCTAAAATAAATACTATCAACAAGAGAATGAGTATTACTGTAATGTTAAATACAATACACATTATTTTTACTTGGGTTTTTATTCTTTGGAAAGTTGTGAGCGGGCAATTTTACTTTTTTCATATTTAATTCTCTAAAAGATCCTTTCTACTATGGCTAAAGGATTGTCTAAATATAATGTCACATTTATCTCTTTTGGCAAAAGGATTTTTAAGGAAGAATAAAGATTGTAAATTGAAATAGAAGGAGCAATGTTTTATTGAGTTATATATTCTTATACCATTTATAATGACTTGTGTAGGGGGATATATATGATTTTTATTCCTTGCTCATTTATTCCAAGACCTTGTCCACTATATCCTTGTTTAGAAGTAATTTCATGTCCTACATTATAATAATATTTTAATTAAGTGGGTGGAATAATTTCATCTTGAGGCTTATGGAAGGGTGTTGTATAGGGATAGGTAGGGGGATTGATATCATTAAGGATATGTGGTATCCTATCATCATTAGTCACATCCACTTTATTAGGTTGGGAAGAAGAGGGATCATCTAAATCTTCATCTTTGCTTAATGTTATGTTAGTAGATATATCGTAAATAAAGTGCACAAAATATTTTTTATTTAGAAAGTGTTGATATGGTCGATAAGATAGAGGAAAATAAAGAGGATCTAAAAAATTACATAAATTAACATCTTTGGATTACACCTCTTGCACCAAGGCATCTTCAGGAGATAATCTATTACATTGATCATTAATAGGAGTATTAACTCTAACCTCATTATCAAATAATATCCTCGGTGAGGTACAAGTGTTGTTCATTTCAATGTCGTCTCTAGGATTATCTTTTTTGTCAAAGACTCATGTGAAAGCTACATATTCCATGCATTTTTTAATAATATTATTATAAATACACATGCAACATGGATAAGAGCCTTGAGAAATAACTTATAAGAAGGGAAACTTTTGAAAGGATAATGATGTCATATGTAAGAGTACCATGTATGATTACAAGTAACATGAAACGAAAGAAACCATTTTCCAACACATGATTTTGATAAATGTAACTAAGGAGTAATATAATCACAGGTGAAATGAAAACTAATTGGATTTAGTGAATTCCATTATGAAAATAAAATGTATAAAAATCATTAGTAAGAACGAAAGATGTTGGGTTCACTAAAATGTAATGTGGGTAAACCTTGATCTCTAGATGCATAAAATGTAGTAAAGATATGATGTAAATATAGATTTAATGAAATAAATTAGTGAATTCCATTATGAAAATGAAATTCACTCAAATAAAATATGAAAATGAAAATCATTAGTAAGAATGAAAGATGTTGAGTTCACTAAAATTTAATGTGGGCAAACCTTGATCCCTAAATGCATAAAATGTAGTAATGATATGGTTTAAATATAGATTTAATACAACTCATACAAATAAAATATAGACATCCAAATGAAAATCTAAGAAAATGTAAGATGTCTCAAGTTCACCAAAATGCAATGTCAGTTAACCTAGATCTCTAGGTGCACAAAATATAGCAATGATATGATGTAAATGTAGATTTAATGCAATGCACACAAATCATATTTAGACATCCAAATTAACATTAAAATGAAAGATACATCAAGTTTACCAAAATTTAATGGGGTGAAATAGGGTTCACTAGGATGTGTGGAAAAACTACGAATCTTAGGCCTACCTCCCCTCTTATATTGAAAGGAAGATGATCCACTAGCTTCAAGAAGGCTCAAGAATTAGGCAGATGCAATGACCCTTCACTATTTGGGGACTATGACTATGAAAATGTAATTAACAAATCCAATATCTAGGAAAAAATAGGAAGAAAGGATATATGTTTGTATGCGCAGAGAGACAAAAAATTGATAAACCAATTTTGGAACCCATCTGAGAAGTAGAGACAATAGCTAACTTGGAGACCACAATTCAGGTTGAAGCGGGAGAACAAGAGCGACTCACTTGCCTTTTTTACTAGACAATGGTGACTCACTAGCCTTTGTCTTGTCACCTTTCGATGAAATCAATTGCAAACTATAGTCCTCCATATTTGTTTGTATTTCTTCCCAAATATTTACCACTTGTTCCTACACAGAAAAAAGACAAAATATTGTGGGTTTTCCTAAGAGAAACCCTAATTTTGGAATAAACCTTTAAATTTGATATTAAAAAATGCTTGAAAGTAAAGTGTTTTGATATTTAGTAGAGGTTAGATTTGAGAAACAAGATGTCTTATACCTTGATGATGCAATGCTCTTTGAATGTGGTCAAAAAGTGTTTATGAAATAAAAATGACTCTACAAAAACCTAAAATAAAATCATAAAAGACATTCTTGTATGAAGGTTTTTGAAATTTTCCATAATGAAGAACATGGTGGGATGAAATGTCATGAATCCTTGATTCCTGAATGCTTGATTGCGTACTTATGGATTTATTGAATGATTGAATAGAGTAGATAACATCTAGTATTTATGGCATGCCCCGTGGGAAAGAGTTTTCACAAATAGATATTTGGTGCATTATTCAATATTTTCAACCTTGAAGAGGCATGTTTCAAGCACGTAGAAACTTTTTAGCTCAAGAAATTTGGCTAATTATGATGGCATGTACCTGGTTCTCTATTTCAAGCATACCTTTCAATCTTGTTTGAAATACCATTTGTAGATAGTTTGCTTTCCTAATGCTTTGGCATGGAGGGGTCTTATGAATAGTAGATGTTTACTCCTCTTCTTTTATGAAAATGATAGCATTCCACCTTCCTACAAGCTATATAAAGATCAAAATTTTCATAGATGCTACATGGCCCTTTTGGAAACCTAGATATGCTTACTAGTAGCCACATGAGGCTTAGTTTATCCCCCATTAACAAGATTACCATTACACCTAGTATCAAGATGTGGGAAGCCTAGAAATTTTTAGTCTCGAGCAGATAATGTTGAATTTCAAGAATAGTTGAGGTCTATTGAAGAGGAGAAGGAATATTATATACAACAATACCAGCTTGCATATGAGGCTTAGCTTCAACAAAAACAACAAGCAGAGGTTTAGAGGAAATAATAAGAGTATTTTATTGTAATGAAGTTTGTTTCTAGAGGAGGAGGAGGAGGAGGAGGATTCAAAATAATTAGTTCAAGAAGAAGATCTGTAGGAGGATATTGAGAAGGTTGTATTCCAGAAATCCTCTTTGTAAACAAAGGATAAGGAAGAGGAGGAAGATCCAATTCACTATTTTTAGGAGCTTCCCTTTTTTGTTCATGTCAATCATTAGGAGAAAGATCATAAAGAAACACTTGTCCTTAAATATGAGCATACTAATGTGCATAAGGTTGTTCCTCAACTTATGCATGATATCATAGTAGAACAAGTTGTTCAAAGAGAGGAGATTGTTGCTCTTCTAAGATATCACAAGGACTTTTGTTATATAGGGATATTTTATGGCATGGAAGGAATCATAGAGGAGATTAATGATGAAGAAATATTTTTGGATGATTTTGATGTCATCTTCTCATATGTTGACTATGGTTTGATAGCTCTTGAATCATAAAGCCATGAGCTGCACCAAAAAGAGGAGATCTTTGTACCAGTATAGAAGCCATCAATGCCAACCCCTACTGGTTAGAAAGAGATCAAGGTAATAGATATTTCAATAGGATTTCCCATCAGACATCTAGCTCATATCTACAAGTCACCCCCAGTCATGCTTATCTTTGAGCGTGAAAATGAGGATCAAGGACAACAAGTTTAGTTTTACCATTTATTTAAGGAAGACAACATTCAAATATGGGTGATATTTTTTTGGGGGTGTCTATCAGACTTTCTTTTATGGTCAGTTGTCCAGAAGCATTTGAAATATCATAATCTATTTAGGAAGGGTAGCTACTTCAACAAGCCAATCAACGGATTTGTTTAACATCATTTCAATATAAATCTTTGTACATAGTAGGCTATAAGTTTTCTTTTTTTCCAAGAAGTATTTTTGCACAGGTTGCATTCTCCTTAAGGAAATGCATGTTGTAGTTTCTAGTTTTCCTCCAAGTGCATGCTTTCTTTTGTGTCTTCTCTTATTTTGAGGCAAGTCTATTTGTCATGGCTTCTTTTTTATGACTTTGTGCGCAATGGATAAGGCATTCTATTCTGTGCAACTAGAGATTTTGAGCTTCTTTCTCAACAGGTTGAGATCTCCCATGAGTCACCAATAGTTGTATATGTTATCTACTTTTTCCTTTAGCTAGAGAATTCTAAAGGATATTTGAGGTAGTGTAGAAGTGACAGATTGAGTAGAGATGAGAAAAATTGAAAAAAAAAATATTTTTTTGGTAATTTTCTATCTTTTAGAAATGTGCATTTTCAAAGGCCTTAAAAGTGTAATTTGGGGTCAAAACTATCATTTATCCCTTAACATGAGCTATTCAAGGCATGGTTTTAAGGGAATTTTAGATCTCTTGAAGAACTTTCCAAAAGTGTATGTTGTTCTTAATTTCGAGGAAGAGGCCAAAAGTTATGACCACACGAAGTTGGGGTAACCAAATGCCAAAGTAGCATAGTTTCCACAGTTGCTACACGTGTTTAAGTCACAATCACGACAGTCAATGAATCTATGGGTTCCACATACTTCAAGGAAGGATGTCACATTTTTAGCTCATGATGAATCCTAAAGCATATTTAATTCAAAATTAACCACTCACACATGTCAAAACGGATTGATCGTTGTGAGTGGAGTTGGAAATTTATTCCCTCGTGATGGTGAGGAAGTTTAAATAGGCACAGATGGCGCTCATGTTGCGTACATGGAAGGACAATAATGATACATAAATTGACAAGGAAAATAAGTTGTAACAATTTCCATGATGAGATATTCACATGGAACATTTGTAGAGCCATTTTTTATTACATTTTTTAGGTTTAGTTTGAGAAATTTTGTCCATATAAGCCTGTGAGCACATTGTGAAGAAGACAAACCATATTATTCCCATTTTGCCTCTATTGTGTGTTTTCTTCATTTTTGTGGATGATTTTAAAGATCTATGTCAATTCTGGATAAATGTAGCTATCATTTGTTATTTCAATCTTTTATAATTTCATCATAGATACACAAGTTATTGAATAATGATTTATACTCTTTCAATGTTTATAATTTGAGGTTCTACTATATTGTTTGGTGAATGAAATTCTCATAGAATAGCTATTTTAGAGAAATAATAGGAACAAATCATGTAGGCCTTAATTGGTGCTTCTCACAGAGATATCCAAATATTTTTCACTATGTTCATCTTACTTTTGTGTCATGTTCTCTCTCCAATAATGAAGACTCTATGGTATTGTGTGCCTAATATTTTGGGAGTTTCTTATTCCTATTATTTTTGAAAGAGGTTAAAAGAGTTGTAAAATCTTTGGAGAATAACCTTAGGTTAGTCACTTCCCAGTTTTTGCTCTCCTCTCTTTCTCAAAAAAGTAAAATATGAAGAGTCAACTTCTAAAATCTTGAAGGTTATTTTATAGGGTGAAATTTGTCCCACTCTTGCAAAACTTCACAACTACTCTTATTTAGCCGCGAGTCTCTTACATATCAACAAATAGATTTTTCTAAAATGATGGAGGGTAACTTACTTTTATACCTCTCTTATCAATTTTGGGGTGCAAAAATCAAAGAACATAGACGAGGGTCTAGAATCCCTACTAAAACCAAATAAATGATATGGGATTCAAATTTGGGGCCAAACATTAGGGATAGGCGTGACCCAAGTTCCCTTTCCCCCTAGTCACCCTTCTCTACCCAAGATTAATGTAAATTTTGACCAAATGTCCTAATTGGAGAGAGGATGTCAAGAATATTTATGAAATCAAGGCTCAGATAATAAAAGTTGATGTGAGAGGCCACACATGCTAAGGTGGGGCCTAGGTAAGCAAGAAACTACATAAGGATGTGATTTATGATGTTACAAAGAGATTCATAGTAATAAAGGGGCCTAACATGTAGCTACATAGGAAAATGAGCCATCAACACCGTCGATCAAGGAAATCCAACCAAGGATCCAAACACTGACCAGTGCAAGAACATGAAGAACACATTCTAAACACAGCTAAAGAATCCAGCATAACTTTAGGTGTGATTCTCCAAATGAGTTTCAATTATAGGAAAATATTCCTAAGGATCTCTAGACCATGAATCTAGGACCGCAACCCCCAAGGATCTATAGAAATTTACCATCACATGAAACACAACAACCAGTAACCAGGAACATAAAAAATCAAATATGTTTGGTTGATGGGAGATTGCAATGAACTCAAGATGTTCCTGCATTAGAAACCTAAAGTTATTTGAAAAGTTAACCTCTCATTTTTCTAATATGTAAGAAAACCCAATCAGTACGAACTCTCAACTGCTATATTCTTCCACTTAACAAGATATTCCTCATACTATCGTCATCTAGTGATTCGACCAATTCTGGAATCCAAGATCTATTCAACCTCCTCCTTTTGCTTCTTAGGATACTAAAACTCACTCTCTGATCCATCTACCTCAGTTCTATTTTATTAATGATATTCATACAATTATTCTATGTTGAATATACTTTATATGTCTATGTCCTCAAGTAACTCAACTTCATAAGCATTCCCTGAATCAAAATTTCTCAGAATCCTACAAGGTCCAAACTTCTTTATTTTCAACTTACTATAGGTACCAATTGGAAATATACCTTTTCTCAGGAAAACCATCACTTCATCAGCAACTTAAAACTCCTTATGTTTCCTCTTTCTATCAACTCTCTCCTTATACTTATCAATCATGCCTTCCAAATGTTTCTTAACTCTATCATGCAAATCCTTCGTATGATTGGTAAAGTATTTTGATTCAACACTCCTCTTTTCTTCAACATTGATATCCCTCAATTATGTTACTCCTTTAGGATGTAAACCATAAACAATCTCAAAATGTGTTCTCCCAGTACTCAAAAGGTGTTCTCCTAGTACTCTTATTCACTGAATTATTATAATCAAATTTTTCTTGTGCCAAAACCAAATCCCAATTACCTACCTTCTCACCAACCAAGCATCTCAGTAAATTACCCAAATTCCTATTAACAACTTTAGTGTATCCATCAGTCTGTGGGTGAAATGTAGAACTAAACTTTAATTTTGTGTTAACATTCCTGCAAAGTGTCCTCCAAAAATATCCAATAAACTTAGTATCCCTATCTAAAACAATTCTCTTAGGTAACCCATGCAATCTAACAATGTCCTTGAAAAACAAATAAACTGCATGTACTAAATCTGATGTCTTCTTACAAGGAATAAAATGAGTCATCTTTGAAAACCTATCAACCACCACAAATACTGAATCATTACCATAATCATTTGTGACCCTACCACCATATGGTAGGGGTTTAGGTATATGGTAGGGGTTTATAATTTTTATTAGGGTGAGAGTACCACAATATATGAAGACCATGCCTAAACCACTTCCAAAGACTTGAGTGTCCCTTGATCGTCATCATTGAGAAAATATGAGTAATTTGGAACTCTAATGAAGTTATCTCTGCTATATAGTAATATTTTATCAATTGGAATAATATTGTAATATTTTATCAATTGGAATAATCGTGTAATATTTTATTGTTTTTTATTATATACAAGATACTAATGCTTGTATGTTTACATATTTACTACTAATGCTTGTATGTTTACATTTTGAATATTTATAGCCTGAATAATTGCCTGTGAAGAAATTGCACACCTGGCATTATGAACCCAGAACGAAATAATGAGACAATTGATAGACTGTGGTCTCAGTTCCAAAGAAAATTTGATAAATGTAATTGTCCTTGAAAAAAGTGTAAGGGCTTAAATAATCAAAGAATTCTAATCACAACAGTCTAGAGTCATTGTAGGAAACATGGTCACATTGAAGGGGGGAACAATTTTTATTGATTGGTGAATGTGGATTTCCAACTGGAGGAACATAGAGGTGTGAATATCCAAGCGAAGGATAACACTCCCATGGAAGAAGATGATCTTGTGGTAGAGAACACAATTGAAGATGATGGTATTAGCGTAGCTGATAATGTGCCAAAGGGCATGATTGAAGAAGATGGTATTGGCGTAGTTGGTCAAGATGATCATGATGATGGTACTAGCGCATCTGATAATGATGATGAAGATGGTCTTGATATACCTATACTTGAGAAGGCATACAAGCCCCTATACCAAGGCTCCCAAACAATTCTTCTCTTTGCTATAGTGTTGTTGGTAAGGTATGCCATTTTTGTCATCTTCAATGTTAGCATACCATTACTATTCATTATATTAATAATGCATATTTGTTGTTGTAGGTTGATAGGTGATTTTTTGTTACCACCATAAAACATTCTACCTCATTCGTACCAAGAATTATCTACCATTATGAATCAAATTGGAATTAAGTATCATACAATACATGCATGTCCCAACGATTACATTCTATATCATAAACAACATGAATTTTCAACAGAATGCCCTGATTGTCATATTAGTAGATATCGATCGGATCAAATAACAAAAAAGGTGCCTCACAAGGTTCTTCGTTACATTCCCATTATTCCACATCTTCAATGATTATTCAGGTGCACTAGCTTGGCACAATTTATGGATTACCATGCACACAATAGAAGTCAAGATGACATTATGTGAATGCCTGCGGATGGTTCTGCATTTAAAGACATAGAAACAACATGGCCACACTTTAAAGAAGAACCTCATAATCTCAAGCTTTCATTGGCAGCGGACTTTTCATTTATTGAGATTTATATTTTACCATGAATGATTGCTTGATTGTTAATTTTCCAGTTGTGTGATCATATTATGTACCATTATGCAAAATATTTTGCTATTAATAGTCACATGTTGATAAACATCAATTGTGAAATCTTCCTTATGTTTTTTTTTCACATTCAGACCACTGTGTTTCTGACAGACATGAGGAGTGTTCCATGGAGGTATACCAGCCTTCATTATTGAGAGTCTTGGAAGTCTTTGTGCACTTGTGGCCTCTAGATTCTAGCCAGTTGCAGGAGTGGATCTTAGTACCAGTCATCTTCGCCCCACTCCTATTGGTTTGGATATTGAGGCAAAAGCAACCCCAGTTCATATTGGGCGCATGTTACATGTATGTTAACTTTTGTTTTTTTCTCCTCGATTGTTTCTCACTTATCATATTCATGTCTTTTTGAGACCACAATTCAAAACCTATATATTATGCATACCATGGAAGGCATACATAATTCCATTTTATGTGTGAGTTTGTCCACCTAGGTTCTCTCTTTTGTTAAGTTCTCTTTTTTCATGTGTCTGAGATCTGAATAAGTTTCTCTTGGACTCTTCTCTTCTTTGTCCATTATCACTTGGACCTTTGTACATCTTCTTTTTGGATCTTTAAATAAAATCTTGACATATCTCCCTATCTGACTTCACATTTGATTAGTGGAGGTTCTCCTCATGCTATAAAAAGGATAGCAATTTGTCAGTTTCTATCGAGATCAATAATGCTTTGAAACCTTTGCATTCAACCCTATTTAATTTCAGAGATGATTTTAAGGTGAGTTCCTTTAGTTTTCCAAGAAAGCCAATAGAGTCGCTATTTACAAAATAGAAGCTCAAACTTTGATCTATATATCTATCTTTATAATAGTTCACCACATGAGCTTGAATATTTTTTCTACAACCTAATTAAACTTGACGGTTGCATATCCAAAACTTTCAATCCTATTTTTCTTGAAAATCAATCTTCCAACACTGTCTTTCTAGATGATCGTTTTCTAATATATGTTTTCCTTCTTTATATTTATAATCATTTTTTTCCTCAATTTTATTCCAGACAGGATTGTTTTGAGATTTATGTTGTTGCGAGTATAACAACTGGTGTGAGTTGATGGGATTGGGAAAAAAAAATTTAACCTCACATACTACTTGGAGTAAACAATATCTGGAAAGTAGGCCTTTTCCCAATGCTTTGTAGAAGTTTACCTCCTTGAAGTTGCATTTTGGCCCTTTGTTCAAATTCTTTTGTCTGACATGGCTACTTAGTGTTGTCGTTGATCATGTAGAACATGTAGTGAATAATCTCCCTATTTAGAGGGAATTTTTTTAGTACCATTGTTAAACTTTTCATAGATTATGTGCTTCTAAAAACCCAAACTTTATAGCTGCCAAATTTTGTAACAATAACTCCAAAAATATCTAGAACAAGATGGTTGACATATGAAAGAGAAATCAGCTTATTGTAAAATATCAGAAATCAAGCATCTTATAACTTTATGAATAAGTACTTTGAACACAAAAACTCTGATTGATAGTTGATGTTATGCTTATGCTACTGAAATTCAAATATTTCTTTTCTGTGTTACCTTTGTATCTGCATTATTATGTTTGTGATTTCATTAATTATTAATTAGATTGAAATTGATGTTATTTATTCATTCAAGTTGTAATCTGGCTGCAAACTAGTTATTTATATCTTGAAATCATATGTTTTTTTATCGATTTGTTAGTCCTTTGAAATTGTGTTTGCATCTGGTTTTTGGTATTTATTTTAGCTACTAAAAATGTTTCTTTGTTTGTGTTGAAAATGATTGGTACAGTTGCAGGTCCACCTATACCACATGTTGAGGCTTGCCTTGAGTTTGTCCCCGATATGGTATATGATGCACTTTCACAAATGCCACGTGGAGAGGTTTGCATACGAGGAAAAACCTTATTTTCCAGTTATTACAAGCGTGATGACCTTACAAATGAAGTTATGATTGATGGATGGTTTCATACATGTAAGTGTGTTTTGTTGGGGTCTTTAATTCTATCTAGTTATTGCATTTGTAATACAACTTGCAAAAGATTCCTTGGATATGGTTGATGTAATTTTTGTTTGATGATGTGTTGAATAGCATAATATATGAATCTAAGGTTTTGTTCAAAGTGTAAAATGTATGTTTGATGTACCAGATGATGTTGGGGAGTGGCAGCCAGATGGAGCACTAAAAAGAAGTATGCAAAGTAACACAAATACCTGAAGATAAATATCTAGACTAATCACCGACCAAGATGTTTTTGGTGATTAATCTAGATATTTATCTTCAGGTGTTTTTTTTTATAATTCCATATTGGTCAAAATTTTGACTAACTTTGGTCAAAACTCTCACCAATAATGGTCTACATATCGATCATTCTATGTCAAAATTCAGCATCATGGGTTTGGCATCTTGGTCGAATGACCCAAACATTTCGACCGACATTGGTCAAAAGTTCATCGAATAACCTAGTCAATTGTAGATATCAATTTTGACCAAGACTGGTGTAGATCATTCGACATGAACAATGATGTGTTGCAATTTCAACTAGTAAAATAGCGATGAAGCCATTGGTGGATTATCCGACGCATCTGGGTCGAAAAATCAACTAATTAAAGGTCAAAAATTGACACAAAATGTATTAGTGCTTATTTTTTTCAATAGGTCCTTCTTAGCTTCTTAAAGAAGTATTTTTAGTTCATCTATTGATATAAATGGACATAGTCTAGTTATGACCACTACTCTAATTCTTTTGTCTTCTTCTAATACAGTTAGTCTTCTTCCCTCAAGTTTGGCAATTAGATCATCTGGGATTTCCCCTTTGATCTCAACAAGATCTCTGTTGTATTTGTTAATATATCCTATTGTTCCTTCCTCTAATTTATTCTTTTCTTCTTCATCATATTTATGATAATATTTATTCAATTAAACTAAAATTCCATACACAGTCAGCTTCTTCAATACATCATCCACAGTAAATTATGGCTTACCAGTAACAACTTTTTTAGGCATCTTACTGACCACAACTTTATTTGCCTTAGTTCCTTTGGTTCTTAACTTCTTCTTCAAATCAGCTGAATTGGTGGACTCGTCTGAGTCATAAATCTTTTCCCTTTTGTGTGGTCCTTTTCTCTTTGACTTTCCCCCTTTTCTTGTTGATTCAGAAACCACCTTCGGTTTGACTGATTTAGGCTTAGTAGCCTTTGGCATAAGTGTCCTAACTTCTAATTTAACTGTTGTCATCTTCTCTGATGGACTGATTAATGCCTTGATTGAACTCCTCGTAGATCTTTTGTAGGGTATGTATGGTGGAGGTGCATCATCATCTATACCGATATGTCCCTCTGCTTTAAATTTCTTCTTTTCTTCTTCTTCATTCTTCCTTCTAGCTTTAGCCATTTTATCTTTAGTGAAGCCAATTATTTCACCCATAATTTCAACTTCTTTTCTCACTTTTCTCTTCATGGTTAGTTTTTTAAGCTTTAGATGTATTTACATACTCTTCTCCTTGTAGGTGTTGAACCTCTTTAATTTGGTATCTATTGGTTTACCCAGCATGTCTTTCACATATGCTTCAAGTATATTAGGATCTACTTCACAACCCTTAGGCATGATCCAAGAAGTCCTTGGGTCACCTGCCTCTACAAGAAAATCATCTATCTCAAGAATGAGACAAACAGTGTCTTCATATTTCTCCACAATTTCCCTTGTGATTCATGTCTGCACTACATCTCCTTTTGAAAGGTTTTGAAATATCCCCATAGCATTTTTTCCATTGATTTTTGGTTCTGCACAAGGTACTACTGACTAATCTGTATAGCCATTGGTGTGTCTTTTTTTTCTATGTGATGTTACCAATCCCTAGAGATTAATTCATGAAGTAGAAGAATATATGTATGATCAATGATCTATACTTAAATATTTATTTGATGTGCTTCTTTATCTTTCCCAAATTCTCCATAAGATGCATTCCCAAAATATCAATAATATCACATTGAGCCTTCTCCTTAACGATTCGGTATGCATTGTGAATTATGGTGTTGGAGATAGAATTTTCTTTTCTTGAGTGGTAAACTTTGTATCCTAGAAAAATTGAAGAAATCTCCACATCGGGTTGTTTGATAATATTGACTGGCATAGCCCTCTTATCCAAACTTGAATTGGTTAGGTTTGTTACTATGTCCTTCTTTATAGTCCTTAAGGTGGGAACTTATCCATTAGCATTGAAACCACTCACTTCTTCCAGTACATCCTTAGTGATTTTGTAAGGCCTATCTAGCTAGATGAATTGATCATGTATTCTTCTAAGAATAATCCTAATCTATTCCAGTTCATCAAAGACGTGAAACTTCAAAACCTAAGCCAACTTCATTGTTTCTACAATTTTGATATCATCTTTCAACTAACCATTCTCACATAGGGATTCATACATCTTAAGTATTGAATAATCACCTATCTCCTAAAAATTGTAGTGAATGTATACCCTAATGTCTTCTACATGCAATACTCTATGAAGCACATGAGAAAAAGTTCTGGCAGAGTCATCATCTAAGGATTTATGCGGGTGTTTCTTGAATTCAGGTTGTTTTCTATTCTTAATATAAACTATAATAGGTGTATCCATATTTACCGATCAAATTTATCAAGTCGTGAAGTGATAAATACCTTTTTACGATGACGACAAGGGTTTGCAAGTTTTCTCTCTAAAAATGCTCCAATCTCTTCCCAAATATCTTCCAATCTCTCTGCAATCTTGTTCTCTAGATAGCACAATATTAAATGATGTCATAGAATGCCCTTTTAATCTTTTTCATGCCTCAAAAATAAATTTCAATAAATGCATTGAACCCTAGCTTTATAAAGCTGCATATAACTAGTGATCAAAATTTTTTCTGTGATCCTCAAGATCCTATCAAAATCTATTATAATTAGTTTTAATATGATTCAAATTCATCTCTTCATTTAACTATATAGATCACTTCGTTTGATTCTTTGAATTCAGCAGTATGGTAAGAATTTTTAGTAAATACTCCCCTTTAGGTACTTGACCTAATTAGTTTTCCAATGAAATATTCACACCAGAATCTGGTGTGATCTAACTACTACGATCTATCAGTTCTTTTCTAACCAATGTCTTCCTCATTTCCTTCCAAACTTCATCAATTTCAATTATCTTCTTTCATTTATCATTAAGCACATTGTTCCTTTCTATCGAACCTCCTACATTATTGTATCTGCAATTCTTTGCAATATGAACAGAATTTTTACAATTGAAACATGTCACATTTCCATACCTTGTGTTCATTGGATTTTTCCTTATTATGCAGTGCTTCACAATGTGTCCAAAATTGTTGCACTTGCAATAGGTTATGTTCATATAGTTCACATAATTATTCACCTTTGATTTGCATTCATTTGATTTGTGTCCATAAGTGTAACAATAGACAGAAAATGATGTGGTATTAGGTCTGCTTTTGCACTCCATTTTTCGATGACCGAATTCATTACATGAAAAGCATCTATCATTGAAATTTGATTGCCTCATAGTTTTCTTCTTAGGTTCCTCAGTCTAATTTCCCAATGAATTTATTTTCTCACTTGATTTGGAACTTTCTCCCTTCTAAAAACCAAGTCCTTATGAATTTCCTTTTGGTCTTTGAATTTCAAGTTGTGCATCAAGCTTTGTTGAACTAGATTTGAACTTTTCTTTGAATTAATTAGCTACAACAAGTTCAATCCTAAGAACTTCATTGAATCTTTTAATTTCTTTCTCATTGTGTCTGGATTCCTCAAGGTTGATCTCTAATTGTCCAATTTCACAATTCAGCCTATAACATTCTTTAGTTTTGTCCTTCAAGTTTTACTCAAGATTTTTAATCACTTCAATTTCCCTGGTCATCTTCATTACCATAGCTTCCATTTCATGCTTCAGATTATCTCTTTATTTTCTGATCCATTCATATTCATCTAATTTTTATTTCAAGGTTTCTGAATCATCTTTCTACTTCAATTGATCAACAAGATCTTTCCTCCTATCTCTGGATTTGTTCAATTGTTATTTTAGATTCTCATTGAAACTTTTAGCATCCTTGAGATTCTTTTCTTACTCCAAGTTATGAGAAAATTACTTATCAAGATCTTCAAGCTCAATCAAGAGGTATCTTTGAGCACTGCTAGAAACTATCATAACTTATTTTCATTTGTCCATACTGTTACAAGTGCGATTGTCATTTCACCAAAATATCAGCCTGTCAAAGCTCAATAAAACAGCTAGACTTATAGAATCCATAGGAGGCGGTAGGTCCTTTTTCATTAATCCTGAGGGGAGAACTGACCATTTTTCCAACAATCTAAATCTTTAGGTTGGGAAGAAGAGGGATCATCTAAATCTTCATCTTTGCTTAATGTTATGTTAGTAGATATATCATAAATAAAGTGCACAAAATATTTTTTATTTAGAAAGTGTTGATATGGTCGATAAGATAGAGGAGAATAAAGAGGATCTAAAAAATTACATAAATTAACATCTTTGGATTACACCTCTTGCACCAAGGCATCTTTAGGAGATAATCTATTACATTGATCATTACTAGGAGTATTAACTCTAACCTCATTATCAAATAATATCCTAGGGGAGGTACAAGTGTTGTTCATTTCAATGTCATCTTTAGGATTATCTTTTTTGTCAAAGACTCTTGTGAAAGCTACATATTCCATGCATTTTTTTAATAATATTATTATAAATACACATGCAACATGGATAATAGCCTTGAGAAATGATTTATAAGAAGGGAAACTTTTGAAAGGATGATGATGTCATATGTAAGAGTACCATGTATGATTACAAGTAACATGAAATGAAAGAAACCATTTTCCAACACATGATTTTGATAAATGTAACTAAGGAGTAATATAATCACAGGTGAAATGAAAACTAATTGGATTTAGTGAATTCCATTATGAAAATAAAATGTATAAAAATCATTAGTAAGAACGAAAGATGTTGGGTTCACTAAAATGTAATGTGGGTAAACCTTGATCTCTAGATGCATAAAATGTAGTAAAGATATGATGTAAATATAGATTTAATGAAATAAATTAGTGAATTCCATTATGAAAATGAAATTCACTCAAATAAAATATGAAAATGAAAATCATTAGTAAGAATGAAAGATGTTGAGTTCACTAAAATTTAATGTGGGCAAACCTTGATCCCTAAATGCATAAAATGTAGTAATGATATGGTTTAAATATAGATTTAATACAACTCATACAAATAAAATATAGACATCCAAATGAAAATCTAAGAAAATGTAAGATGTCTCAAGTTCACCAAAATGCAATGTCAGTTAACCTAGATCTCTAGGTGCACAAAATATAGCAATGATATGATGTAAATGTAGATTTAATGCAATGCACACAAATCATATTTAGACATCCAAATTAACATTAAAATGAAAGATACATCAAGTTTACCAAAATTTAATGGGGTGAAATAGGGTTCACTAGGATGTGTGGAAAAACTACGAATCTTAGGCCTACCTCCCCTCTTATATTGAAAGGAAGATGATCCACTAGCTTCAAGAAGGCTCAAGAATTAGGCAGATGCAATGACCCTTCACTATTTGGGGACTATGACTATGAAAATGTAATTAACAAATCCAATATCTAGGAAAAAATAGGAAGAAAGGATATATGTTTGTATGCGCAGAGAGACAAAAAATTGATAAACCAATTTTGGAACCCATCTGAGAAGTAGAGACAATAGCTAACTTGGAGACCACAATTCAGGTTGAAGCGGGAGAACAAGAGCGACTCACTTGCCTTTTTTACTAGACAATGGTGACTCACTAGCCTTTGTCTTGTCACCTTTCGATGAAATCAATTGCAAACTATAGTCCTCCATATTTGTTTGTATTTCTTCCCAAATATTTACCACTTGTTCCTACACAGAAAAAAGACAAAATATTGTGGGTTTTCCTAAGAGAAACCCTAATTTTGGAATAAACCTTTAAATTTGATATTAAAAAATGCTTGAAAGTAAAGTGTTTTGATATTTAGTAGAGGTTAGATTTGAGAAACAAGATGTCTTATACCTTGATGATGCAATGCTCTTTGAATGTGGTCAAAAAGTGTTTATGAAATAAAAATGACTCTACAAAAACCTAAAATAAAATCATAAAAGACATTCTTGTATGAAGGTTTTTGAAATTTTCCATAATGAAGAACATGGTGGGATGAAATGTCATGAATCCTTGATTCCTGAATGCTTGATTGCGTACTTATGGATTTATTGAATGATTGAATAGAGTAGATAACATCTAGTATTTATGGCATGCCCCGTGGGAAAGAGTTTTCACAAATAGATATTTGGTGCATTATTCAATATTTTCAACCTTGAAGAGGCATGTTTCAAGCACGTAGAAACTTTTTAGCTCAAGAAATTTGGCTAATTATGATGGCATGTACCTGGTTCTCTATTTCAAGCATACCTTTCAATCTTGTTTGAAATACCATTTGTAGATAGTTTGCTTTCCTAATGCTTTGGCATGGAGGGGTCTTATGAATAGTAGATGTTTACTCCTCTTCTTTTATGAAAATGATAGCATTCCACCTTCCTACAAGCTATATAAAGATCAAAATTTTCATAGATGCTACATGGCCCTTTTGGAAACCTAGATATGCTTACTAGTAGCCACATGAGGCTTAGTTTATCCCCCATTAACAAGATTACCATTACACCTAGTATCAAGATGTGGGAAGCCTAGAAATTTTTAGTCTCGAGCAGATAATGTTGAATTTCAAGAATAGTTGAGGTCTATTGAAGAGGAGAAGGAATATTATATACAACAATACCAGCTTGCATATGAGGCTTAGCTTCAACAAAAACAACAAGCAGAGGTTTAGAGGAAATAATAAGAGTATTTTATTGTAATGAAGTTTGTTTCTAGAGGAGGAGGAGGAGGAGGAGGATTCAAAATAATTAGTTCAAGAAGAAGATCTGTAGGAGGATATTGAGAAGGTTGTATTCCAGAAATCCTCTTTGTAAACAAAGGATAAGGAAGAGGAGGAAGATCCAATTCACTATTTTTAGGAGCTTCCCTTTTTTGTTCATGTCAATCATTAGGAGAAAGATCATAAAGAAACACTTGTCCTTAAATATGAGCATACTAATGTGCATAAGGTTGTTCCTCAACTTATGCATGATATCATAGTAGAACAAGTTGTTCAAAGAGAGGAGATTGTTGCTCTTCTAAGATATCACAAGGACTTTTGTTATATAGGGATATTTTATGGCATGGAAGGAATCATAGAGGAGATTAATGATGAAGAAATATTTTTGGATGATTTTGATGTCATCTTCTCATATGTTGACTATGGTTTGATAGCTCTTGAATCATAAAGCCATGAGCTGCACCAAAAAGAGGAGATCTTTGTACCAGTATAGAAGCCATCAATGCCAACCCCTACTGGTTAGAAAGAGATCAAGGTAATAGATATTTCAATAGGATTTCCCATCAGACATCTAGCTCATATCTACAAGTCACCCCCAGTCATGCTTATCTTTGAGCGTGAAAATGAGGATCAAGGACAACAAGTTTAGTTTTACCATTTATTTAAGGAAGACAACATTCAAATATGGGTGATATTTTTTTGGGGGTGTCTATCAGACTTTCTTTTATGGTCAGTTGTCCAGAAGCATTTGAAATATCATAATCTATTTAGGAAGGGTAGCTACTTCAACAAGCCAATCAACGGATTTGTTTAACATCATTTCAATATAAATCTTTGTACATAGTAGGCTATAAGTTTTCTTTTTTTCCAAGAAGTATTTTTGCACAGGTTGCATTCTCCTTAAGGAAATGCATGTTGTAGTTTCTAGTTTTCCTCCAAGTGCATGCTTTCTTTTGTGTCTTCTCTTATTTTGAGGCAAGTCTATTTGTCATGGCTTCTTTTTTATGACTTTGTGCACAATGGATAAGGCATTCTATTCTGTGCAACCAGAGATTTTGAGCTTCTTTCTCAACAAGGTTGAGATCTCCCATGAGTCACCAACATTTGTATATGTTATCTACTTTTTCCTTCATCTAGAGAATTCTAAAGGATATTTGAGGTAGTGCAGAAGTGACAGATTGAGTAGAGATGAGAAAAATTGAAAAAAAATATTTTTTGGTAATTTTCTATGTTTTAGAAAAGTGCATTTTCAAAGGCCTTAAAAGTGTAATTTGGGGTCAAAACTATCATTTATCCCTTAACATGAGCTATTCAAGGCATGGTTTTAAGGTAATTTTATATCTCTTGAAGAACTTTCCAAAAGTGTATGTTGTTCTTATTTTCGAGGAAGAGGCCAAAAGTTATGACCACACAATTGGCATAACCAAATGCCAAAGTATCATAGTTTCTACTGGATTTGCGCATCTTGTTTCTTCATTTTTTATCATTTCAAGGTGCACTCAGAGTATTGGTTACCACATGTTGGCACCAAATGTTTTTGAAAGGCTCAATAGGAAGGAAAACTCAACTAACTTCCACAGTTGCTACACGTGTTTAAGTCACAATCATGACAGTCAATGAATCTATGGGTTCCACATACTTCAAGGAAGGATGTCACATTTTTATCTCATGATGAATCTTAAAGCATATTTAATTCAAAATTAACCACTCACACATGTCAAAAGGGATTGATCGTTGTGAGTGGAGTTGGAAATTTATTCCCTCATGATGGTGAGGAAGTTTAAATAGGCACAAATGGCGCTCATGTTGCGCACGTGGAAGGACAATAATGATACATAAATCAACAAGGAAAATAAGTTGTAACAATTTCCATGATGAGATATTCACATGGAACATTTCTAGAGCCATTTTTTATTACATTTTTTAGTTTCAGTTTGAGAAAATTTTTCCAGATAAGCCTGCGGGCACATTGTGAAGAAGACAAACCATATTATTCCCATTTTGCCTCTATTTTGTGTTTTCTTCATTTTTGTGGATGATTTTAAAGATCTATGTCAATTCTGGATGAATGTAGCCATCATTTGTTATTTTGATCTTTTATAATTTCATCATAGATACACAAGTTATTGAATAATGTTTTATACTCTTTCAATGTTTATAATTTGAGATTCTACTATATTGTTTGGTGAATGAAATTCTTATAGAATAGCTATTTTAGAGAAATAATAGGAACAAATCATGTAGGCCTTAATGGGTTCTTCTCACAGAGATATCTAAATATTTTGCACTATGTTCATCTTACTTTTGTGTCATGTTCTCTCTCCAATAATGAAGACTATGTGGCATTGTGTGCCTAATATTTTGGGAATTTCTTATTCCTATTATTTTTGAAAGAGGTTCAAAGAGTTGTAAAATCTTTGGAGAATAACTTTAGGTTAGTCACTTCCCAGTTTTTTCTCTCCTCTCTTTCTCAAAAAAATAAAATATGAAGAGTTGACTTCTAAAATCTTGAAGGTTGTTTTATAGGGTGAAATTTGTCCCACTCTTGCAAAACTTCACAACTACTCTTATTTAGCCGCGAGTATCTTACAGATCAACAAATAGATTTTCCCAAAATGATGGAGGATAACTTACTTTTATACCTCTCTTATCAATTTTTGGGTGCAAAACTCAAAGAACATAAACGAGGGTCTAGAATCCCTACTAAAACCAAATAAATGATATGGGATTCAAATTTGGGGCCAAACATTAGGGATAGGGGTGACCCAAGTTCCCTTTTCCCCTAGTCATCCTTCTCTACCCAAGATTAATGTAAATTTTGACTAAAGGTCCTACTTGGAGAGAGGATGTTGAGAATATTTACAAAACCAAGGCTCAGATAATAAAAGTTGATGTGCGAGGCCACACATGCTAAGGTGGGGCCTAGGTAAGAAAGAAACTACATAAGGATGTGATTTATGATGTTACAAAGAGATTCATAGTAATAAAGGGGCCAAACACATAGCTACATAGGAAAATGAGCCATCAACACCATCAATCAGGGAAATCCAACCAAGGATCCAAACACTGACCAGTGCAAGAACATGAAGAACACATTCTAAACATAGCCAAAGAAACCAGCATAACTTTAGGTGTGATACTCCAAATGAGTTGCGATTATAGGAAAATATTCCTAATGATCTCTAGACTGTGAATCTAGGACCACAACCCACAAGGATCTGTAGAAATTTATCATCACATGAAACACAACAACCAGTAACCAGGAACATAAAAAATCAAATATGTTTGGTTGATGGGAGATTGCAATGAACTCAAGATGTTCCTGCATTAGAAACCTACAGTTATTTAAAAAGTGAACCTCTCATTTTTGTAAGATGTAAGAAAACCCAATCAGTACGAACTCTCAACTGCTATATTCTTCCACTTAACAAGATATTCCTCATACTATCGTCATTTAGTGGTTCGACCAATTCTAGAATCCAAGATTTGTTCAACCTCCTCCTTTTGCTTATTAGGATACTAAAACATACTCTCTGATCCATCTACCTCAGTTCTATTTGTTTAATGATATTCATACAATTATTCTATGTTGAATATACTTGATATGTCTGTGTCCTAAAGTAACTCAACTTCATAAGCATTCCCTTAATCAAACTTTCTCAGAATCCAACAAGGTCCAAACTTCTTTATTTTCAACTTACTATAGGTACCAATTGGAAATATACCTTTTCTCAGGAAAACCATCACTCCATCAACAACTTAAAACTCCTTATGTTTCCTCTTTCTATCAACTCTCTCCTTATACTTATCATTCATGCCTTCCAAATGTTTCTTAACTCTATCATTCAAATCCTTCATATGATTGGCAAAGTATTTTGATTCAACACTCCTCTTTTCTTCAACATTGATATCCCTCAATTATGTTACTCCTTTAGGATGTAAACCATAAACAATCTCAAAATGTGTTCTCCCAGTACTCAAAATGTGTTCTCCAAGTACTCTTATTCACTTAATTATTATAATCAAATTCTTCTTGTGTCGAAGCCAAATCCCAATTACCTACCTTCTCACCAACCAAGCATCTCAGTAAATTACCCAAATTCCTATTAACAACTTCAGTGTATCCATCAATTTGTGGGTGAAATGTAGAACTAAACTTTAATTTTGTGTTAGCATTCCTCCAAAGTGTCCTCCAAAAATATCCAAGAAACTTAGTATCCCTATCTAAAACAATGCTCTTAGGTAACCCATGCAATCTGACAATGTCCTTGAAAAACAAATCAACTGCATGTACTAAATCTGATGCCTTCTTACAAGGAATGAAATGAGCCATCTTTGAAAACCTATCAACCACCACAAATACTAAATCATTACCTCTATGAATCTTTGGCAAAACAAACACAAAAACCATGCTAATCTCCTCCTAAGGCTTCTCTGGTACAAGTAATGGTGTATACAATCTAATATTCTGACTATTCCCTTTAGCAACTTGACAAATCCTGCACTTCTGAATGAAATTCCTAACATCCTTATGAATTTTTGGCCAATAATACTACTCCTTGATAAATACCACTATCTTATCAATCCCAAAGTGTCCAGCTAATCCTCCACAATATTTACCCTTAATTATAATTTCCCTCATAGATCATCTTAGTATACACAACTTAACTCCTTTGAACAATAATCCATCCTATAGGAAATAATCCAACAAATAACTCCTATCGATAACTAAATGTTATTTACAAGCTTTCCAAGGTTTAGCAAAATCTAGATCATCCTTATACAAATTCTTCAATTCATCAAATCCAAGCACTCTCACCTTCATCTCTATCACAAGACTCCTTCTCCCTAATGCATCAGAAACTTTATTAGACTTACCACTCATATGCTTCAACACAAATGAGTAACTCTGTAAGAATTCAATCCATCTCATATGTCTTTTATTAAACTAAATCTGACTATGCAAATACTGCAAATCTTGATGATCAGTATACAATACAAACTCCTTAGGCAATAAGTAATGTCTTCACTCTTCAAATATTGATCAATAGTATAAATTTTTTGATCATAAACATAATACTTTATCCTTGCATCATTCAACTTTTCACTAAATTAATCAATCCATCTTCCTTCTTGACTCAATACATCTCTAATTGCACTTCCACTAGAATCACATTCTACTTGAAATACCTTACTAAAATCTAGTAGTGCTAACACACGTTGTTCAATTAACTTTTTATTCAACAAATCAAAGTTTTTTTGTGCTCCATGTGTCCATTTAAATTCCTTCTTATTTCCCCTCATTATCTAAGTCATAGCATTGCAAACAGAACTAAAATTCCTAATGAACTTCCTATAAAAACTTTCCAAGCCATGAAATGATCTTACCTCACTAATACTTTTAGGTTCAGGCCACTCAACATTTTATCTAACCTTCTCAGGATCCATCTTCAATCCTTCAACATAAATTAAAAATCCAAGTTATGCAAGCTCATTCTTCATAAAATTACACTTCTTCAAATTTATCAACAACTTCTCACGTCTTAACCTCTGCATTACTTTCCTCACATGCAACATGTGTTCCTCTTTTTTTCTTACTGAAAATCTTAATGTCATCCAAATAAACTATGAAAAACTTACCCAAAAATTCCTTCAACAATGCATTCATCAACCTCATAAAAGTAGTTGTTGCATTAGACAAACCAAAATGCATTACTAACCACTCATACAAACCTTGTTTAGTTTTAAAAGTAGTCTTCCATTCATCACCTTCTCTTATTATGATATGATGATAACCACTCTTCAAATCAATCTTTGTGAAATATTTAGCTCTACTCAAGCAATCCATTATGTCATCCATCTTAGGTAAAGGAAACCGGTACTTGATAGTGATCTTGTTTATTTCTCTAGAACCTGTACACATCCTCCACTTTCCATCCTTCTTAGGTGCCAATACTATAGGTACTACACAAGGACTCAAACTTTCTTTGATTAATCCTTTCTACAACAACTCATGTACTTGTCTATTCAATTCTTCATTCTCTACTTGTGTCAACTAGTAAGCTTCTTTATTAGGCAAACTAGCTCCAGGAATTAGATCTGTGCAATGACTAATACTCCTAACTAGTGGCAAACCATCATGTACATTATCTGAAATCACATCTACATACTCATCCAACATGTTCTTAATCTCCTTAGGGTATTCACCGCTCAGATCTACATCTGTATTCTTCCTTAGAACAATAGCAAAACAAAAATTCTCATGTCTCCTTCCTTCCAATAATTTCCCCCCATCAACCATGCAAACTCTAGCACTGGTACAAACTTCCCCCTTAAAAGGTTCCTTCAAAGGCATCAATATTTGTTTCATACCATTAGCCACAAAAGTATATGTTTTTCTTCTCCCATCATGTATAGTGTTTTTATCATACTGCCAAGGTCTACCTAAAAAAACATGACATACATCCATAGGCATTATATCACACAAGACTTTGTCATGATTTTTCCCTATTTTCAAATTAACCCAACATTGTTCACTTACCAACACCTTGTGATCATCTTTTATCCATGCAATCTCATAGGCTTTAGAATGTTTCAATCTCTACAATTGCAACTTGTCTACCATTTTCTCAGATACCAAATTATCATAACTACCACCATCAACAACAACTTTACATAACTTACCACCAACTAGACATCTGATTTGAAACATATTCTTTCTTTTCCAAGAGTTCTACATCTTTTCTGCATGGTACAAGGTTCTCCTCATGATCAATGTCTCTCACTTTTCAGCCTGATTTTTGTAAACCGATTCAGAAGATCCCTCTTCTTCCATAATAGTTGTCCTTTTGCTAATTTATTCTCTTCTTTCAGATCCACCTTGTTTTCACTCAAAGGCCCTATGACCTTCTCCACCACACTTGAAACAAGTGCCCTTAAACACTCTTTTATCATCTCTTCAGTAGACCTCATTCCTATAGCCACCCCTATAAGAATCCTTTTAGGATTCTTCTCCTTTTTCTTCCCTCTATCAGAGTCACCAACCAATCTACCACCTCTACCTCTTTGTCTATGTTCTTGTCTTCTTTTCATCTTGTCTTTTGTCTTTAGGGCATACTGGTAAGCATTTTCCACATTCCCAATCTTGATCAAACCGAGCTCCTCTTGTATTGACATCCTCAGACCATCCAGGTATCTTGCAACTCTCTCTACTTCATCCTCTTTAAAGCCATATCTGATATCCAACTTGTAGAACTCCTCGGTGTATTGTTTCACATTCATATCCTTTTCTCTCAAATTCTACAATCTTGTGATCAAGCTGACCTGATAATCAAAGGGTAAGAAATTTTATTTCATCTTATTCACCATCCTATCCCAAGATTTTATATTCTCTTTACCTCTACTCCTCCTATCATTATGAAAGTGATCCCACCAAAGTGAAGCATGACCTCTTAACTTAGTACAAGCATACTTTACCTTCTTGTCTTCATCTGTACCTTCAAAATCAAAATAATTATCCATAGCTGAGATCCAATCCAATAACCCATCTACATCCAATCGTCCATCATAATTTGGTGGATTAAAATATGGTATAGTATTAACCCTAGTAAGAGCCCTAATAAACCTTTATTCTCCTTTATCCACTTCAGGTTTTTCTCGGGCTTCTCCTTCAACTTGTTCTTCAATTTCTTCTTCAACATCACTTGCTTCTTCAATATGTCAACCTCTCCTCTACACAATTTCAATGCTTCCAATTTGGTAGCAATCCGCCTCAAAATTTCAACAACATTAGGGTATGCACTTCTTCCACCTCTAGCACATCTCCTATCCATCGCATATGATTCCTCTGCAACTGTGGGTTGGATCCCTAGTTTGCTACCCCACGATAAACCAAATCAGGAATTTCACACTTAGGAGACAAGATCTATTCACCGCAATCGAAAACCTTCTCTCTGATACCCCCTGACACAGTCAAGGTAGGAGGGTCCAAGGAAATGAACTATCCAACCTTACAGCAAGAGTTATTGTAGGGCTCCCACAAGGGTAGATCCCAGCTTGTATAATTTTGTCAAGGTTTCTGGCCTTTAATCTGATCTTTGCATATTTTTAGGGCACTAGTTTACCCCTTGTTCATGTATTTTAAGCCCTAATTCCTAAACCCTTATGAAAATTTCCTAAACCCTAGGTTCTTTGGTGAGTGTTCTAATTCTTCATTACTTTTTTCCACTTAAGTTCCTATTTCGTCACATGCATTAAGTCATCCGTTGAGCAGGGCCAAGTTTATTTTTTCCTAACATAGGCTTTACCTTTTCCCTAAGTCCTTTTTCCTAAGTCGGGCGGGATGATTTTTTTATATATTTACTAAGTCTTTTCCGCAATAAATTTTACCCTATACATCTCCCGTGTAAGTAAATTTTCATCCAACAGTCATCGTGATGCCTTAATCGCTAAGATGAAGGTTTATATTCATTAAGGCATCACGTCATTGCACCACGTGGACGGTGGGGTCACCTTTTTGCGAGGTCTCTAGCTTGTTAATCTCCAATAAAGTTCCTTTTGATCTGATAGTCAACGTAATCTCTCAATGGTGGAGATGGAGGAAATTAATGATCAAGGCACTACACCTTCTCGACATGTGGCAGGTTGTTAGAACCTGGGCCCGTCAGCGTAAGATAAAGAACATCCAAGTTGATCTTCATCTAGCGATCGATGCTATTCCTCAATGAAAATATGCTCAAGATCTACTCATTAAGGCATCATGCCTTGATGACATGTGTCCATGGTGGGCTAGGCTAAGATCAGAATTTAAAGTAAGGATCGATCAAGTTCAGTTTTATTGTATGGATGGCATAAAGCCTTAGAGCAAAGTTGATCGAGATCTAGTGTTTAAGGCATTGCACCATGGTGAGATATGGCATAGATGATGTCATAGGTCCTGGGTTAAAGGTTGTAAAGGCATGGTAACTTAAATAAGATCGAATGGCAGGTGTAAAGCCTCAATGAGAAAGATAATGTTGTTTAATTGTTGTGGCAATGCGCCATGATGACACATGTCCAAGTCAGGTCTAAAGTCAGTGCTAAAGACAAGGTAAAGGTAAAACAAGTTTGCAAAGATCTAATGGTGGGAATAAAGGCTTAAAGGCAAGGATGAAGAAAGATAATCTTTGAGGCATTGCATCTACGTGTCACGTGGCAAATCAGATCTTGTGCTTGTAGATAACTTAAATGACATCGACGACTATGTTTTAAAGTTGTTAAAGTTTCAAATCTGGGTTGTTGATCTAGCATTCCACGCCACCTGTGACCATTTATATTCAAATTCAAATATTTAAATGTCATTCTTAGGGTTTTCATAGAAGTGGCGACGTGTTCCAAATTACAGAGAGGGTAGATGGATTGATATGATGTGTCTACTCAAATTTAAGGCAAAGTGGGATATTTTCAAGGCTAATCTAGTCAACTAAAATATTTCCCAAATGCATTAATGGGAAGACAAGATTGTTTTAGGGTTTTTGCATTGTATAATGTATATCTATTGTAACCCTAATTATACCCTAATATAATCAATGAATTGACTACTGACCCTGTGTGCTAGGGGAGTTTGTATATAAGTGTTTTTAGAAGCTTTTTTAGAGTAGGTTTTTCAGCTTATGCAAGACTTTTCGTAGCATTCTCTCTGCCCTCAGGTTTTCATCTGTCTATAATTTATCATTGGAATTCAGATTATGCAAAGTCTTTTTGTGACATTTTCTCTATCCCTGGGTCTTCTTGTCTGTATTTCTCTTATCTGAAGCATAATATAGTGGCTAATATTAGAGAAATCTTGGAGTTTTTGAGCCCTCTTTCTTTCTGCATCTTTGTGCACTATTGTGGGTGATTGATTTAGATGACCTTGCAGATTTTGTTCATCCCCTATCATTATGTCTCATTTATGTGCATATTTTCTAAATTGGATGTGTGTTTGCAGGTCATAGTCCATGTCTATTCCATTGAATATGCTATTGTTTGTGAAATCTTCTCTTTCCCTAAATAGCCTCTTTTCATTTCAGACCTCTCTATGAAATACTTATGCAAGCCTATTCAGGAAGTTGTGCTCATTTATATTCAGGAGTTTCATGCTAGTTCTTGTTCATTATGTTGTGATTCATGTCACTTTTGATGCATCACCTTATAGGTTAAGTTTTTCTTTATTTCCCATTTCATTTCTCCTTCTTCCCCTTTTCCTCCCAAATTTACTTTTCATGTTTAAAGAGCAAAAAATAGGTGATTATCCAAGAGGAACTGACCTAGAATCTAGAGGTCTCACTTCAGTTAGCAAAGGTCCCATAACCTAGAAGTGATTCCCATGTTATACCAGATCATTAGGCTCAAGCGCTTAATAGGGTGCAAATTTGATGTGTAATAATTTTGGCATGCCCGGATGGACCACAAAAGAAGTTTATCTTTCAAGACTATGTTATCTCTAATATGCTGACTACATAGTACTGACCTAAAAGAGGTTCTTTTCAAATCATATTTGGTGACTCCATTGGTGTTAAGAACAAGAAGATCCAATCCCATTAAAGTTTAAGAGAAGGATAGAAACAAGGAATTCAAAGCCTTCTGATTTTTTACAGTTGCCTCCAACAAGAAGAAAAGGGAGATCATCTAAAAGGGCATCCCCTATAAGGAGAGTACAGTCTACACCACATGTTTCAGAGGAGAGACCCTTGCTTTTCCATTTTAGAAGGAGGCAAAGGTCTTTAAGCAGAGAGTTACTAGAGGATTCAGGTTCACTCCCTAGTTATAATACAACCCACACAATTGTTTTTCAGTAAATCATAGTCCCTATAATGGCAAGACAGTTTGAATTTGTACCCTTCAATCAAGGGATCCCATTGAAGTTTTCTCAACATCATGATATACCCTTAACAACACTAAAAATTCTACCTAATTTTATAGGTGAAAGTCAGACAATAGCTTGTGAACATGTCAGATATGTGGCTACCATTTGTAGTATACATCATATCACTGAAGAAGATGTACCCACCAAGTTATTGGCAGCCTCTTTCTAGGGTAAAGCCCTAGAATGGTTTAGGACTTTAGCAGATGGTTCCATTGATTCATGAGACAAACTTGGGGACTCCCTCAACAGATATTTTGAAGATAAATTAGATCATTTATCCCTAGTTGAGAAACTCACAACTATCAAAAGGGCCCCTCAATAACAGATGACATATTTCAACAACATATTCCTCAAGACATGGAATAAGATTCCTATCTCTGTAAGACCTTCAGCAGATTATGCTTTCCTATATTTCTTGAAATATTTAAATAGCAATAGAAATATATATATATATATATATATATATATATATATATATATATAATATCCATGCGAGGTACTTCATTACCTCAAGCTTTTGATATAGTTGTCAAGGTAGAAAATTGTCTAATTCAAGCCGGTGTGATAGGCCCAAGGCCACTTGTGCCTATTTTCCTTGAAATACAGCCCAATATGCCTATAATTATTCCTCCATTCACCCCTATACCTACTGTGGTAACACCTCAGGTTAGCTCAGGCAATGAGGAGTCCAAAGTAGGCTTTTCCCAAGAACTGCAATAAATGAGAAGTGATCAATGAGAAACATATAACTTATTGCAAAATAATTAACTAGAAATGAAGAGCTTGTTGCAGAATTTTGGTAATGAGTTGATCAATATCAAGAATCAGAATCAAGGGAGTAAACCACCTTTCCAACAACAAAATCAAGGTCCTAACAAGCAGTATCAAGCTCAAGGACAATTCTATTAGCAAAGTAGACCACCATATCAGGGAAATTATCAAGGTCAAAGGTAGAATTTAAATCAGAGGCCATTCCAATCTTAGAACCCATCGCCTCTCAACTATGAAAATCTAGTCAGGGATATGGTTCCAAATCAAAACAATATTATATCAGAGAATGAATGGTGTTTTCCTTGCAATCAAAAACATAATCAGGCTATATGCTTGAATGGATTGGTAAATTTAGTACTCATGAACAAAATGCCTCAAACACCCAAATAGAAACATCTTCTAGTGGGCCAGTACCCTAGAAAGATACACAATCCAATGAAACTGCATTCCCTAATTGGCAAAGTGAAGACTTTAATGGAGTAAATGGTGAGCCTTCTATCGCAGCCAATACTCGATCGAAGAGAAGAGCTCAAGACATGGAGCAAGAAAAGGATGGAGGAAAAGCTACTACATCTACAGAGTGATCACATCCATCTTTTTTTTTCATACTGAAAATACCTCCTGTCATACCAGTCAAGGATAATCAATCTCCCAGGGAAATTGAGCCTATAATGGTGAAAGTATACCAAAAATTTTGTGCAGCCGTACCATTTAATATTGTGGACAACATGAAGAAGATGAATGTGACTATGACCATGTGGGACTCCTTAGCCATTCCAAGACAACCTGAAATCTTGAAGAAGGCTATGGTTCAAGAGGTAATCCCTCAACAACCCACAGATGATGTAGCTAAGCCAATAATGGTCAACATTGATTAAGAGAAGAAAATTCCAAGCTGTAACACCAAAGCATATGCCATTCAAGGTAGGAACTTAAAACCACCCCCCTTTTATGTATCATTAATTATTTGATATTTTCTAGTACATAATTTTATAGTAGATAGTGGGGCTACTAGTTCAGTCATGCCAAAGAAGGTAGCTGAACAATTAGGCCTCAAGTATGAACCATTCCAAAAGAGAGTAACACAACTTGATAGTTCATTAGTGAACACAATAGGTCTGGCCAAGGATACAAGCTTGATCATTCATGCAAGGCATAACTTCTCTATCCTCCTTGACATTTACATCATAGATCTCCCTGCTCTTTTTGCCATATGTTTGTCAAGAGAGTTCACAGCTAAGATAGGAGGATACCTTTCTTCTGACTGGTCTCATATGATTTTCCATGCTTGATATGGAACAAAGGTCACTATCAAATCTGAATTTTTAGCAACACGTCATGTAGAACCTTATGTGTCTAATGTATTCAATGCAAGTTATCTCGCACTTGATAGTATTGATTTTCCAATAATTAAGGAGACAAAGACTCAAATAGAAAATATCCTGGATATCTATCTAGATGAGTGGGTATCATAAAGGACTTTAGAATCTTAGGATAATGTTATTTGGGATGCTAGTTTGGGGAGCTACATGATATCAGAGGATGGTCACACAATACCAATTCTCTTTAAGGCAACCACTGAAACATCAAAAGAATAAAGCAATGACGTTTGGGAATTATTCTTTGATGGTGCTAGAAGAAGACATGGATCTGGGGGTGGTGTAATGATAGTCTCTCTAAAAGGTGAGAGATATTATACAACTTTTAGATTCAATTTTTCTTACACAAGTAATAGTGCTGAATATGAGAGTTTGCTGAATGGACTGGATTGGGCTAGAAATAGATGTATTAAAGCCTTAAAGGTACATAGTGACAGTGAATTGGTTGTCAGCCAAGTGAAAGGGATGAGTGCTACCAAAAATGATATTATGAAATCCTACAAGCATAGGGTTTGGGATGCAATAGAATATTTCCATGCTTTCAATATCATCACCATCCCTAGGAAGTAAATCAAAATGCAGATAGGTTAGCTATAGTTGGATCTCAAATTGATATTCCTAACAACATTTTAGTGGGAAAGGATCAAAAACATGTCAAGATTATTTTCAGGCCTTCCATCCCTGATAATGACGTTAGTTGGCAAGTATTTGAAAATGATGAGCAAATTCTGCAATTCTTGTTTGAAGAAGATGTTTTTTCAGAGCACAATCAGGATAGGTTGATGCAGAATTATGATGATCAAGTGGTGCAACTCAAGTCAAATAAGTTTCTAAGAGGCATTGTAACATTAGAGTCAATATTTAATAAAGATGACCAAGCTAAAAGGAGTAAGACTAGCTTGGTAGTTCAGCAAGAGCATTACACTGATTTAGAGCTTGAACCAGGTAAACGCTTAAAGTTTGGAAAGGTAAGCACTAATTCATAAAAATAGGGTTACATCCAATTGTTTCAAGAATTAAGTGATGTCTTTTCTTGGTAGTATGAAGATCTCAAAGGGTTTGGTCCAGCACTTTCTCAACACACTATAGAGCTAGAACCTAATGCTAAACTAGTCAGACAAAAGCAAAGGCCTATCAATCCTAAACTAGAGAAACTCATGCATAAAGAAGTTCTCAAATTAATAGAGAGTGGTATCATATATCCCATTAAACATACTAGTTGGGTATCCAATCTAGTTCCTGTTAGGAAATAGAATAGGGAACTAAGATTATGTTTTGACTTTAGGGACCTGAATAGGGCATCCCTGAAAGATTGCCACCCATTACCATCCATGGAGCATATTCTGCAGTGTCTCTAGATCTGAACACTTTTCATTTCTAGATGGCTACTTAGGGTACAATCAGATCCTATTCAATAAGGAGGATCAATTCAAGATTCCATTTACAACCAAATGGGGAGCCATGGCCTATCAAAAGATGTGTTTTGGTTTGTCAAATGCAGGTGCCTTTTTTCAAAAGGATATGATATGGCCTTCAAAAGCCTCATGTGCAAGTTTGTGTTGGTTTACCTTGATGATATCACTGTCTACTCTAAACATGCAACAGATCATATCAAACACTTAAGAAAAATATTTGAAAGATGTAGGGAGTTTGGGATCTCCCTCAATCCCAAGAAGTGTGTAATTGTAGTACATGAAGGAAACTTTTGGGATATATTGTTTCCAAGTAAGGTATTACAATGGACCCTTAGAGAATTGCAGCTATTTTAGAGCTTCCCCAACCACATCAAAAGAAGAGTCTACAATCCTTCATAGGAAGGATAAATTTTATTAGGTGTTTCTTGCCTAATATTGCAGATCTTTTGAAAACTTTAACATCCATGTTGAAGAAGAATGCAGTTTTTTGTTGGAGCAAAGAAGGAAAGAACAATTTTAAAGCCATTAAAGAGGCTCTGACAAAGGCTCCTACCTTACTAAATCCTGATTTTAGCAAATACTTCATTCTTTATGCTTATGGAGGCTCTAATACTATCTTTGCAATGTTGACTCAACAAAACTCTGAAGAGTTGGAGCAGCCTATTGCTTTCTTTAGAAAAGGTTTGGAAGAGTGTGAACAAAGGTACTCTTTTGTAGAAAAACATGTACTTCTTTTTGTGAAGAACCTTAAAAATTATAGACATTTATTAACCCACAACAAGGTACATTTAAGATTCACTCATCCAAGTGTCAAATAATTCTTACTCTCTAAAGACTTGAATGAAAAAAGAGTTGGTTAGATAACCAGATTTATGGAGTATGATATAGGCATTCAGGTTACCAAGCTGGTCATAGGAAGAGGTCTTTGTGAACAATCAATAGAGGATGAAACTCCAAAGGATCAAGAGAAAGTGAATGCATCCTTGGTTGTGCATTCAATTGAGGATCATGACAAGGAAACAAGTTGGTTTCCAAACATGGTCCATTTTTTGAAGACAGGTGAGTGCCTTGTAAACTTAGAGTCAACAAAGAGAAGGTACTACATATTGCAATCTATTCCTTTTGTGTTGATTAATGAGGTACTTTTTAGAAATGATCACAATGGTGTTCTCCTTAGATGCATTTATTAAGAGCAAGTGGCAGATGTTTTACATGAATTCCATGATGGACCTTCTGGAAGTCATTTTTCTCGTAGGACTACTGCCTTCAAGATAATGAGGGTTGGATATTATTGGCCATCCGTCTTTAAAGACACTCATGCTCATGTGAGAAAATGCATGAAATGTGCTATGTTTGTAGGCAAGGAGAGGCTTTCATCCCTACCCCTCCAGCCAATCAAGACATACCAACCTTTTTTGAAATGGGGCATTGACTTCATAGGTCTAATTAACCCCCCATCTAGTGCAGGCCACAAATGGATAATCACTGCAACTGATTATTTCACTAGGTAGACTGATGTCATTGCATTAAAGGAAACTAATGAGACTGTTGTCCTAAACTTTTATGATGATATCATACATAGGTTTGGCATTCCTGATTCAATAATATCTAAAAATGCACTTGCCTTCACAGGTTTGAGTCATTGAGTGGGAAACTAAACATGGTATTTACCTCAATACTAGTTCCAATTATTACCCCTAGGGTAATGGTTTAGCATAGTCCACTAATAAGAATCTGATCACGATAATTAAGAAGACTTTGCAGGAAAATAAGAGAGATTGGAATTCCAAACAGAAGTCTTCCTTATGGTTGGATAGGATCACTCTAAAAAAGATCATTGGGAAATCTCCCTATATGCTAGTCTATGGAAAGGAAGCTAAATTGTCCATCTCAACTGAATTACTAGCTCTAGACCTTGCTACTCAACTTGTCTTCTTTGAAGAAGGAGACCCTTTGTAGGTAAGAAATTCTCAACTCATGGAGTTTGAAGAGAACAAAGACAAGTCTATGCAGGATACGGAGTTCCAACAGATGTAAACAAAGAAATTTATTTACAAGAGAGCTAGATCAAGAAACTTTAATATTGGGGATATAGTCCTCAAGTGGGGTGAATTCAGATCCAGGCCTGATAGGCATACAAAGTTTGATTAATTTTGGGGAGGCCCATTTGTGATCACAAAATGCAAAGAGAACAATGCTTTTCAGCTCTCAACTCTTGAAGGAGAAGTCTTTCCAATTTCAATCAATCGCTTTCATCTTAAGCCTTATAGCTCTTTCCCTATTTTAGTTGTTGTTCCTCTTCCTGTTTTCAATCCTCCTACTTCCTAGAAGTGTCTTTTTGTGCTTAATACATACTCGTTGCAAAAGGAATGTCATACAGCTATTGGTTTTATATGTCTAGCAGGCTGACATTCGACAATAATCACCAAAAATTTAACCTAAATTTCCCATCCTGTCAAAATTTGGCTACAAGTGGAGAAAATGAGGCTACCACAAGGGTAGAGCCTAGCTTGTATGATTTTTTCAAGGTTTCTGGCCTTTAATCTAATCTCTGTACCTTTTTAAGGCACTGGTTTTACCCCTTGTTCATGTCTTTTAAGCCCTAATGTATAAAGCCTTATGAAAATTTCCTAAACTCTAGGTTCTTTGGTGGCTGTTCTAATTATTCATTATTTTTTACCAATTAATTTCCTATTTCATCACATGCTTTAAGTCATTCATCGAGTGGGGCCAAGTTTATTTTTTCCTAACACGGGCTTTACCTTTTCCTATGTTGGGCGGGATGCTTTTTTTAATATATTTCCTAAGTCTTTTCCTCGATAAATTTTACCCTATACATCTCCCATGCAAGTCACTTTTCATCCAATGGCCTTAATCACTGAGATGAAGGTTTGTATTCATTAAGGAATCACATCGTTGCACCACATGGATGGTGGGGTCACCTTTCTATGAGGTCTTTAGCTTGTTAATCTCTGATCAAGTTCCTTTTGATCTAACGGTCAATGTATCCCTCGATGGTGGATACATAGGAAATTAATGATCAAGGAAATGCGCCTTATCGATGTGCGGTAGGTTTTCAGAACCTGGGTCCGTCAGCGTAAGATAAAGGATAGTCAAGTTGATCTTCATCTAATGTTTGACGCTATTCCTCAATGAAAAGATGATTGAGATCTACTCATTAAGGCATCATGCCTTGACGACATGTGTCCATGGTGGGCCAAGATGAGATCAGAAGGTAAAGTAAGGATCGAGAAAGTAAAGTTTGATCGTGTGGATGGCGTAAAGCCTTAGAGAAAATTTGATCAAGATCTAGTGTTTAAGGCATTACGTCATGGTGACATATGGCATAGATGATGTCATAGGTCCTGGATTAAAGGTAGTAAAGGAATGGTAACTTAAAGAAGATCAGATGACAGGCATTAAGCCTCAATTGGAAGGATGAATTTGTTTAACCATTGAGGCAATGCGCCATGATGACATGTGTCTAGGTCAGATTTGAAGTTAGCGCTAAAGGAAAGGTAAAGGTAAAACAAGTTTGTGAAGATCCAACAGTGGGTGTAAAGGTTTAAAGGAAAGGATGAAGAAAGATAATCTTTGAGGCATTGTACCTACGTGCCACATGGAAAATCAGATCTTGTTCTCGCGACTAACTTAAATGACATCGACGACTATGTTTTAAAGTTGTTAAAGTTTCAAATCTGGGCTGGTGACCGGGCATTCTGTGCCACCTATGACCGTTTATATTCAAATTCAAATATTTAAATGTCTTTATCAAGGTTTTCATGGTGGTGGTGAATTTTTCTGAATTACAGAGAGGGTAGATGGATCGATCTAATCTGTCTACTCAAATTTATGGTGAAGTGGGATATTTTAAAGGCTAATCTGATCGACTAAGATATTTCCCAAATGCATTAATGGGTAGACAAGGTTGTTTTAGGGTTTTTACATTATATAATGTATATCTATTGTAACCCTAATTCTTCCCTAATCTAATTGATGAATTGACTCTCCAACCTATGTCCTAGGGGAGGTTGTATATAAGTGTTTTTAGAAGCTTTTGTAGAGTAGGTTTTTTAGCTTATGAAAGAATTTTTGTGGCATTCTCTCTGCCCTTATGTTTTCATTTGTTTTTAATTTCTCATTGGAATTCAGATTATGCAAAGGATTTTTATGATATTTTCTCTGCCCCTGGGTATTCTTGTTTGTATTTCTCTTCTTAGAAGCATAATATAGTAGCTAATATTAGAGAAATCTTGGAGTTCTTGAGCCATCTTTCTTTGTGCATCTATGTGCACTACCGTGGGTGATAGATTTAGATGATCTTGCAGATTTCGTTCATCCCCTGTCATTTTGTCTCATTCCTGTGCATATTTGTCTAGACCTTATAGCAAGACATATTGTCAATTAGTGTCAAAACACTTAGTCAACTAGTGTCGACAGAGCCAACAAGCATTATGCAAAGTCCAGAGTGATTAGCATTGCCCGAGTGATCAACATCACCTGAGTGATCAGTATGACCCGAGTGATTTATAGTATCACCTGAGTGATAGTTTATCACCTGAGTAGACTTTTGGACCCGGGTGACAGTTTGAAGACGACCTTGCATATATTTTTAAATATAATTTTGTTTATTGCAAGCCGACTTACAGAGTTATTTGTTGGATAAAGATATATATGTAAGATAGTTTGTTTTATCCAATGTGTATGTAAGAAAAGAATAAGTAAGAATGTATGCATAAGTGTAAAGGCATGCGAATGGTAGTTTGATTTAAGAGCAGAAGTATTTAGGACAACAAAGTCTCATCTATCACATTCAGGTGGTCAGTTATATTCAGAAGGATCTTATTCAGCAATCACAGTTGCACAGAGTAGATCATCAACTAGTTCATTCTCACAGGTGGATCAACAAAATTATTTAACAAGGTGGACCTAACATTCATTTCTTCAAATCTCTTAACAGAGTTGCATTACTTATTGTATTGTACAAAATCTTTTAACCAGGTGGACCTAACAATTCTTTCTATGCTCCTAACAAGGAAGACCATCAGAAGTCATCATTGTAAGCTCTAACAGGATAAATTTATATTGTAGTACTAAATCTTGTGGGTATCATCCCCACCCCAGTTTTACTTTCTTTTGGAAGGTTTCTGGGTAACCAAATATTGTGTTATGTGTTGTGTATGAATCTTTACTTTCAAGTTCTATGCATGCAAA
>MU227561.1:684411-736945 GCA_018584345.1 Thuja plicata
AACTAGGTCAATCTGAGGGCCTTCATTTTACATTTTTACACATCCATGACTAGAGAGCTATGGATCGATATTTGAGGCCTCATTCTTGAGCAACCTTGAATGGAATGATTCATAGAAATGTGACAACCTTTATACACACACTGTAAAGGTCAATGACCTAATTCGAATAAATACTAAAGAAAAGGATGAGGAAGGTAAAGGAAAATAAATTGTTCATTCACCGAGTCCTAAGACAAAAGGAAAAGAAAAAGTAGTAATTACTGATGAGACAGATCTTAATAAAGAAATTATGATTCCAAATTGTGATCTATCCAGCTTATCTGTAGAGCAAATGGATATTCTAGGAGAATTGTGGAAGAAAAGAGCTACGAAATAGAAGCTCCGAAAGGAAAGACAAAGGAATAAAGTACTTGAAGATGTCAAAGGCATATTTGTAGATGCATTGCAGATTGAAGACAATGAGAGTGACTCAATAATGGACCAACTTATCGACATTGTCCACAAGTTCAACACAGATATGAATGGTCAAGAGAAGTTAGTTGAGAAGGCAGAGAAGAAATTTGAGAACAAGGTTCTAGAAAATATTGTAAAGAAGATTGCAATTGACCAGGTGCAACTTACAAATATCATCAACACTCTAGAAACCACCATGAAAAATGTGGTAGCACTGTTTGTAAAGTTGAGTGACACCTCTAACTTTACTATGGAGATCAAGAACAAGATAGTGAAGATTGATGCAAACATGAAAAAAAGTGCAAGATGGTTAGCACTTGACCCGAGCACCAGTTCCACTCACTTCATGAAGATCAAGTATCTTATTGATCTACAGGCTAAATTGTTGAGAGAAGAAGCAAGGACCAGAGAATCACTTACAACAATCCAGAGCCAACTTCTACCACACATGGATGGGATGTAGAAACACATAAAACATGCAAAGACACTCATCCATGACAACAATTTCTCAGTTGCCAAGCTAATGATAGAGTTGTCTGCAGAGCTACAAGTTGAATTGCACATCATGAAGGTGCTACAAGACAATTTGGATAACACTTTGTCTCAGATCTTGAAGGTACATAGTGATTTCCTATCCTACTTTGGAATAACCTTGTAAATATCACTTTTGGCATTTTTGTCAAAAACAAGGGGGAAATATTATTATTTTGTAATTAAGGGGAAATATCATTGAGGAAACACATGTACAGTGGAACAATGTTCAAAATATAATCTACAAAAATAATTTTGAAAAACATAAAAATAGAGTCAGTTGGACCCGAGCAGCAGAAGCAGTGTCAAAACCTGAGCAGACAGTAAGGGGGAGTTTTGACATATCAGACACATAATTCAATGATAAGTGTTTTCATCACTAATGCCAAAGGGGGAGATTGTAGACCTTATGGCAAGACATATTGTCAATTAGTGTCAAAACACTTAGTTAACTAGTGTCGATAGAGCCAGCAAGCATTATACAAATTCCCGAGTGATCAACATTTCCCGAGTGATCAGCGTTGCCCGAGTAATCAACATCGCCCGAGTGATCAGTATGACCCGAGTGATTTACAGTAATGCCTGAGTGACAGTTCATCACTTGGGTAGACTTCTGGACCCGAGTGACAGTTTGAAGTTGACCTTGCATATATTGTTAAATATAATTTTGTTTATTGCAAGCCGACTTACAAAGTTATTTGTTGGATAAAGATATATATGTAAGATATTTTATTTTATCCAATGTGTATGTAAGAAAATAATAAGTAAGAATGTATGCATAAGTGTAAAGGCATGTGAATGGCAGTTTGATTAAGAGTAGAAGTATTCAGGACAACAGAGTCTCATCTATCACATTCAGGTGATTAGTTATATTCAGAAGGATCTTATTCAACAATCACAGTTTCACAAAGTAGATCATCAACTGGTTCATTCTCATAGGTGGATCAACAAAATACTTTAACAAGGTGGACCTAACATTCCTTTCTTTAAATCTCTTAATAGAGTTGCATTACTTATTGTATTGTACAAAATCCTTTAACCAGGTAACAGTCCTTTCTATGCTCCTAACAAGGCAGACCATCATAAGTGGTCATTGTAAGCTCTAATAGGCTAAATTTATACTACATTACTAAATCTTGTGGGTATCATCCCCACCCTAGTTTTACTTTCTTTTGGAAGGTTTATGGGTAACCAAATATTGTGTTATGTGTTGTGTATGAATCTTTACTTTCAAGTTCTATGCATGCAAACAAATAAGTTAATCTAATTGTAGATTAAAAGGTTTAAGTTTTATTGGTTCCTAATTCACCCCCCCCCCCAGTCATTAGGCACATCATGTATTTACAATAATTTTCTAGAGTGGATGTCTATTTGCAGGTTATAGTCCGTGTCTATTCTATTGAATATGCTATTGTTTTTGAAATCTTATCTTTCCCTGAATAGCCTCTTTTCATTTCATGCCTCTCTATGAAATACTTATGCAAGCCTATTCAGGAAGTTTTTCTCATTTAGATTCATGATTTTCATGCTAGTTCTTCGTCATTATGTTGTGATTCATGTCACTTTCGATGCATCCCCTTTTCCTCCCAAGTTTACTTTTCATGTTTAAAGAGCAAAAAATAAGTGATTATCCCAGAGGAACCAGTCTAGAATATGAAGGTCTCACTTTAGTTAGCAAAGGTCCCACAACTTGGAAGTGATTCCCATGTTATACTAGATCATTAGGCTCAAGTGCTTAATAGGGTGCAAATTTGGTGTATAATAGTTACACAATGGAAACTCAAATATTTCAAGAAGTAAATACACAGATCTAGAGTATGGAACACAAATGCAACTTTTTTCATTAACAGGTAAAACAATTACAAAGATCTGCAATAAAATTCAACATGCCCAACTCAAATCTCAGGGACTTATTACAAAGAAAACCTAATTACCCTTCCTGACATATGACTATAAAATGCCTTCTTCAAACCCTAGCTTACTGCCTTCCATCTCTAGCTTCCATACCAAAATAAGGACCAAGATCCAATATAAATACACGACCACAACCTAACAGGTTGGCCTCAAGATTAAATTTCCCAAGAGAACAAAACATGTTACCAACTAACTCCAGTCGACCTCTGATCAAATATCTTTAACCAACAAATAAATCACAATGAGCGACCATACAAACAAGTCGGCCAAACACGTAGCTACATAGGAAAATGAGCCATCAGCACCACCAATCAAGGAAATCCAACCAAGGATCCAAACAATTACCAATGCAAGAACATGAAGAACACATTCTAAACACAACCAAAGAATCCATCATAACTTTAGGTGAAAAATCCAAATGAGTTGCGATCATAGGGAAAGCTTCCTATTGATCTCTAGAACATAAATCTACGACCACAACCACCAAGGATATATAGAAATTGACCGTGATATGAAACATTGCAACCAGTGACAAGGAACATAAAAACTCAAATGTTTTTGGTTGATACAAGATTGCAATGAGCCCAAGATGCTCCTGCATCACTTTCACTAGACATTGACTGAATAAAAAGTTGCAAGATTGGAGGCACCAATTAAGGAATGTGTTGCAGTATGTTTTTTAATATTTCACCTCTAGTTTATGTCAATGATTGAGATTGATTATAGTTAAAGATAATTAGAGAAACATGTGCGAGAAGTATTTTTGCTCATGTTGCATTCTCCTTAAGGGAATACATGTTATAGTTTCTATTTTTCCTCCAAGTGCATGTTTGCACAAGTAATTGTGTCTTCTCTTATTTTGAGGCAATTCTATTTGTTATGGCTCCCTTTTTATTACTTTGTGCCCAATGGAGAAGGCATTATATTCTACACAACCAGAGATTCTGAGATTCTTTCTCAACAGGCTGATATCTCACGAGTCGCAAAAAATGTAGATTGTTATCTACTTTTTCCTTCATTAAAATATTATAAAGGATATTTGAGGTAATGCAAAAGTGACAGATAGAGTAGAGATTAAAAAAATTGAAAAAATATTTTTTTGGTATTTTTCTATGTTTTAGAAAAGTGCATTTTTGGAGGCCTTCAAAGTTTAATTTGGGGCTAAAACTATAATTTGTCCCTTAGCATGAGCTATGCAAGGCATTGTGTTAAGGGACTGATTTTAGATCTCTTGAAGAGCTTTCCAACAACATATGTTATTCTTAATTTTGAGCAACATGCTAAAAGTTATGACCACACGAAGTTGGGGTAACCAAACACCAAAGTAGCACAGTTTCTACCAGATCATAGCACCTTTTTTCTTTAATTTTTCTCCTTTCAAGGTGCACTCGCGGTAGTGGTTACCACATATCAGCACCACAAAGTTTTGAAAGGCTCAATAGTAAGGAAAAAACTCAACTAACTTCCACTATTGTGACACATGTTTAAGTCATGATCATGACAGTTGATGAATCTGTGGGTTTCACATCCTTCAAGACAATATATCACTTTTTCAGCTCATGGTGAATCCCAAGGCAGATTTGATTCAAAATTAACCACTCACACACGTCAAAAGGGACTGGTCATTGTGAGTGGAATTGGAAATTTATTCACTTTTGATGGTGAGGAAGTTTAAATAGGCATAGATGGCGTTCATGTTGCATGGAAGGACAATAATGATAAATAAATCAACATGGAAAATAATTTGTAACAAACATCATGATGAGATCTCCACATGGCACATTTGTAGGGCCCCTTTTTATTACATTTTTGAGGTTTAGTTTTAGGAATTTTGTCCATATAAGCCTGTGGGCGCATTGTGAAGAAGACATATTAGAGAATAGCTATTTTAGAGAGATAATAGGAACAACTGCTGTAGGATTTAACATGTTCTTCTCATAGAGAGATCTGAATATTTTGCACTATGTTCATCTGAATTTTGTGGCATGTTCTCTCTCCAACAATGAAGAGTTTGTGGCATTTTGTACCTAATCTTTTGGGAGTTTCTTGTTCCTATTATTTATTAAAAGAGGTTCAAAGGGTTGTAAAATATTTGGAGAATCATCTTAGGTTAGTCACTTCCCAGTTTTTTCTCTCCTCCCTTTCCCAAAAAAATCAAATATGAAGAGTTGACTTCTAAAATCCCAAAGGTTGTTTTATAGGATGCAATTTTTTCCACTCCTATAAATCTTTCCAACTACCCTTATTTAGGTGTGAGCCTCTTATAGATCAACAAATATATTTTTCCAAAGTGAGGGAGGGTAACTTACTTTTATACCTCTCTTATCCATTTTGTTGTGCATAACTCGAAGAACATTAACTAGGGTCTAGAGTCCCCGCTAAAACTAAATAATTGTTACATGATTCAAATTTGCAGCCAAACATTAGGGATAGGGGTGAATTTAGGATATCGGTGACCCAAGTTTCTCTTGTCCCCCTATTCACCCTTATCTACCCAAGATGAATGTAAATTTGGACCAAAGGTCCTACTTAGAGAGAGGATGTTGAGAATATGGACCCAATCAAGGCTGAGATAAGGAAAAAATGGCATGGGAGGCCACACATGCTTAAATGGTGCCTAGGTAAGCCAGAAACTACATAAGGATGTGATTTATCAGGTTATAGAGAGATTCATAGTAATAAAAGGGCTTCTTTCACTAGAAATTGACTAAATAAAACGTTTCAAGATTGGAGGTACCAATTAAGGAATGTGTTGTAGCTTATTTTTGAATCTTTCACCTCTAGTTGATGTCAAGGATTGAGAGTGATTATAGTCAGAGAGGAATAAAGAAATTTGTGAAAACAATAGATCATGATCATAAGATATTATGACACTTTTCTACATATTTTTAGTCATAACTATACTTTGATGTTTTAAAGAGCTTGAAGAGTATTGTGAGACCCTCAACACTATTTAGTTAGATTTTGATTATCCATTATAGATATAAGAAGTCATATCATTGTTTTTCTAGGGGAATTGACATTTTCTAAAATCTATTTAGAGTATATAATAATCTAATTTTTCAGGCCTCATGTATAAGTATTAGATAATGTTTGAGGTTAAGAAAAGGAGAGTAACTAGTTAGTGCTAAGTTTTGTTAGTAGTATATTTTTTCAATTATTAAATTAGAATGCATCTTTGGAATCTCTTTTATTTTCAATAAGAATATGGTTTTGACAATGAATCTTGAAGGTTGAAGATTGAATACTAATAATTGATATTGCAACTACTCAAGCAAGGCCACTTGAGGTATTATGACTTTGTAGTAGTTTATATTATTATTTAGATGAATAGTTATTAGTAATGAGTTATTTGGGATAATTTTTTTTGCAACGTAATTATAATGAGTAGTTGTGCACCACTTGTACCCACTTCTAAATCACTTAACCAATCAACGTGCAGTAATAGTTGTGTCATTTCATAGTTTTCCTTCAGTATCTACTATGCAGTAGATTTTCTTTTAGTAATTTATGTTTTTAGTTTTGTTTATTACTTTGAGTTACTTTCCTTTATGTAACTTATACATTAGATTAGAGTCTTCAATAGTGCCCATACATTGCAGACTCATCACATGTTTACGCTTCCTTGATTTATAATAAAATGAGTTCATTTGAGGTAGTAGGTTAATTATTATAGATTTGTTTGCCCTATTAAACATATGCATTCATTTTTTGCATTAATCTACTACAATTAGATGGGAAATGATCATTATTTGGTGTTATTATTGAGTTAGGTGTTATGATGTGAGAGCCTCTGGGTTTCTTAAAATCTCTTTCTTGTCTTCCTAGATTCATAGTTTTCATTTAAATCACTTAGGGTTATTAGACATTTTGTATGTTACTACAATAAAATCCATGAAGCACAACAACCAGACTCTCATTTCATTAGCAACAAGTTTGGGACAACATAAAGAACCTATATATTTTATAGGGTGTTGGTCTATTCCTATGTAAAGGAGAAAATTGATATGCTTGAAGAGATTAAGTTGGAAATCAATGAATAATTTTTTCTAGCACCATATAAGAATCTTGTTCAAGGATTTTTTCCAATGTACTACTTCATGAATCAAGAAATTCTAACCATGACAAGGTGCTAGTTTATTAGGAGGCAAATGAAGAAAACCTTGTTTTGAAAAATGAAGAAGTTAACATATACAAAGTTGTTGGTCAAGATGAATGTGATAAAAACCCAAAACTTCTACTTCAAGAAGAGACCTACCTTAAAGTTAAAATCAAATCCCCCATGCACAAAACTAAAAAAGAAATTGAATAAGACCAATTTTTGGATGAATTAAATTTGGATACTAAACTAGTATGTATTGTAGATAAAAATCATGAGCAACATGAGCACAATGCAAAAATTATATTTATCTCTCAAATCAGTCCTCCAAAATGGATTTTACAAATAAAAAAGATGATAAATAAGTAGCCCATTAGTATAAAATCGACAAAGAGGGTTCAAAATTTGTCCTTTCATAAGGATGTCCTATTAGACATCTATATTTGATGGAGGCAAATAAAGCATCACACATTACGTTTGTACCCATGTATGAAATTACAGTTGAAGATGAATTTGAATATGCAATTGCAGCTAAGAAGATTGGTTTCAACTTATGCACTTCAAAACAACAATATGTATTGTCAACATAAAGTAGTAAGTGACTTTGTTTTGTCTTTCCAACAGCATTGCAATTTTTTTATTAAGTTTATTCTTATGTTGCACCTCTTTTTGGTTTCTCATAAATATGTGAAGTATTGTAAGTTGTTGAGAAAATAAATTTGTTTATAGAATTGGTCAATGGTTTTGTTTGAAAAAAATTTCATTTTTTGTTAGTGTAGGTTAGGATAGGTTTTTTCATTTAATGATTGTTGTTATGCAATGTCTTGGATGTCTTTCTCTCTAATTTTAAAAATATAGTTACATTTTGTCTAATTAAGTAGTTCTCTCACTCTTATTATTGAAATTATTAATTTGAAGTTTTCACAACTTATTATTTGGTGATATTCCAAGGTCATTCATATTTCAAGGTTGTGAGACATCTTTATTTTTGAAAGACATTCATAGCATGTGTTGCCAAAAAGTTTCCATTGGGTTTTTGGATCTTTATGAGGTAAATAATATCTATCCAAATGGTGTTTTCCATTTGGTTTAATTCAATTTATGTGATGGTAAATGGAAACCTTATAAATTTATATTATAAATCATTGGATGGGGATACTTCTTTTATAACAAGTATTGAGTAAGCCCTCAACAACAACCAAGGTTTCTTGTGACAACTGATGTATGATTGAACAATTAGCCCATGTCAACAATTGTGTAATTAAATAGAAAAAATGAACCAACTGCCATGAAACCTACAATAACTATTGATGTTAAATATGGAGCACTCATAGAGCCTAGAACTGCACATTCAACTATTTAGGGACCTGTACTTTCAACTATTACCAACTTTGTAGTTTTCACTTTTTCGACTAAGTACTCACATTTATGATTCTCAATTATTGGTAATATTTATTATTTTTAGTTATTTGACTATCTATGTGTTACAATATGTTCATAAATTATTATTTTTATAATTACATGCATCATAATTGATTTATTTTTCCACCTTGACAATGTAAATATTACTTTTAGTTATTTGACTATCTATGTGTTACAATATGTTCATAAATTATTATTTTTATAATTACATGAATCATAATTGATTTTTTTTTCCACCTTGATATATACATTGTCATTTGAGGAGAAATGACCTTTCAATTGGGGGAAACATGCATGCCTTGTATTGTTGTCTTAGACCATAGGAGGATGACCTTGCTTGTATATTTTTCTACCTACCTCATACATTTATGATTATATTTGTTCCATTTTTGTATTATTTATATTTCTTGGGGTCCACGTACCAAAACAAGAGTAACAAAGTGAAGAAAGGGGCCATTACTAAATAATGAGGAGGAATCTCAAAGATAGAGGGAAGCCCTTAAATATTTATGTAGGAGAGTCATTAATGAACAATGAAAAAATTTAAAAGGAATTCTAACTAATAATCAAGAATAATCCTAAGAGCCTTAGTGGAAAACAACTAAATGAATATAGTCATGACATAAGTGTAAAGAAAAAGGTGAAAATTTTCAAAATTGGCAAAGTAACCTATATAGTAGTCACATAGATACTTCAAGACAATAATCAACAATAGAAATCGATTATCCTGTGAAGAGATCTTAAAGAGTAGAGGAATAACAGTGAGAAGTTGAAGATGACATAAAGAAATCACAAAAATATTTAACGAGACAACAAATAGAGCAGGAGGAGATGAACCATAGTCATGTCAAATACAATCCTTTTTTTATGATCAAATACACATGCATGACATGGCATATGAATAATTAGATTTAATTTCAAATACTATGAAATATGATAGAGTTGCAAGAAATAAAAAATAAAGAATAGAACAGTCACAAGTGGGAAAAAAGAGAGTATGATTCATAAGGCAGTTGTTATGATGGAAAATGTTGAAATCATAATTAAATGCTCCTTATTTATGAAATAATTGTAGCATATGTTATTCATTATATCTCAAGATTATATTAAATAAAATATAGAGAGACAAAAATGTTTCTATCTTGATGAAGAAGAAGGTTATGTTAGCAAGAAACACTAATGAGAAAATGTTGTATGTTGTCATTGATGGAAACTACACACTATTCTGAATATAGCTTGACATATTTTATACCGAAGGTTTGACTACATATTTGGCTAAGTATGAAATAGCAGAGCCAATGTACAGGTTTTTGTATATGGATCGGTGTGGATAAACTTGATCAAGTTTTGATGTGTGAAGCTAGGAGATGATTCTAAGAGGTATTATGTATATATGTTTAATATTACAAAAATTTATATTATCATTTGATGAAGTTTTGATCTTCTGAGTATTGGGTTAGCAGAGTACAGTAAGAGACTGAGACAGATGTATGTTGGATCAATCAACGATCCTAATCAGTTTGATTGTTGGAATTGTTAGAGCCAACACATGTGATGATTTCTATGTTTGAGTTTTAGGTTAAGTACACATTTTGATGGGAGATTTGGTCGACACTTCACACATTACCTGTTTGGTTGTTGAGGCTGACATTGAGCTTGGGAAAGTGTTGATGAATGATATATAAGCTAAAGTTTTTGTGTTGATTGATTGATGCGATGGTTGGATATGATTACTATATGTTATACAGGATTGATGGATTAGTGATCATAGGACTAGTAGCCAGATAGAAAATTTTATTTTGTACTTCATTGGAACTATATTGGCATTGTGATGTTGTTTCTCAGTTCAACCTTTTTGTGCATAAATCTTCTTGTATGACAGTGAGCCACTGAAGGTTGTATCCCTGATATTGTATTTGAGTAATGAGCTCTTGTGAGGCCTAACCTAGCCCATCATAGATTAGCATTTTATTTTATTTTCTATACTCTATAGTTGATACTAAGTTTTGCTATAGTTGGACTATAGGGACACATGTATTACTTTATGGATCTATTGAATCCTTTTCCTGTATACAACACCTGATTATGTAATCAGGGAACCTATGTATACTTTATGTCTGTGATGCAGATTTCTACTTATGATTTAGTTTTGGTGATGTAGTATATTGGATTAGTATGTAGAAGGTATCATATGTAAATTGGTTTAGGGAAATCATGTTATGTGTATTTAATTAAATGCAGATGTTGTTATAATTTCAAAGAGATATTGTATAATTCAAGTGTCAATGCATGATTAAATTTGTTATGTTGTATATGATTTTTTATTGGACCTACTGATGTGTGTAATGAGTGTATAGGAACAATGACCATGGTACTAAATGAGGATTAAGGAATGGACTAATGTTATCACTGTGATGCTAAGGTCTTGTCTATAAAAAGATACATGGACCTTGTTGTATCATGTTTTTATTCATTAGAGTGTGATGCATGATTGTATGTAATTTAATTTAGTAAATGTTTAAATAAGTCATGCTTGTATAATATTGTTGTGTCACTTGACACATGTGCACTCTATGTGTTGGCATGGCTAGTAGATGTGACTAGTGTAGTTTTAAGTCTAACCCAAGGGGTTACCTAGTGTAGTACCCAAGCTTACCTTGGGTTAGGATTCTTCTAGATGTGTCATCTTGAGTTGAAATTCGTGAGTTAACCTTGGGTGGATTTTAGGAGGGTCTTTTGGGCTCCCAGAGAGTAACTAGGGTCAAAACTAACTACCCCTTTTGGTACCTTAGGGGTTAGAGGTCATTTTCAGCCCATTAAGAGCCTTAAAATCATTTATGACTCCCCTAAAGTCTCCATCTTGGGAAGTGGCGAATTTAGAGAGTTGGAAAACTTTGGTTAAGCCATCCCTTCTTTCCTTGCAAGCATTTAACTCCATTTATGGAGAAGGAAGACACGTGGGAAAGTGGATGGGTTAGGGTCTCTTCCCTATTAACGACTCCTAATATTTTAGGGAGAAGGCCTATATAGGGAAGAGTTTAGAGGGAGCTTGGATTTTCACCCACCCTCTACCTTTAGAGATAGATTCAGTTTGAAAGAAATTAAGATTTTGGGAGAAGGAGGAAGGATTGGAAGGGAAAGCTCTTCACAAACCACCATTCATTACCATAGCTTGGATTAAGGTTGGATTCTTAGTGAAAATGAGAATGGATATGCGAGTAGATAGCTTATATCTCTATTAATGGAGTCTTGTGTGTGGTTTTGGTTTACTCTATGTATGTATGTTTGAGTTCATGTTTATGCTCTATTTTATTTGTGATCATACTTGTTTTTGGGAATCTCTGAGGCACACTCACCCTTGGTAGGGAAGAGTACCTTAGAGGGGTGATAGGTTGAGACATCAGGTAGTGTAGAGTCTCCCATGTGTGTAGGGATAGCCATGGGTGTTTTTGGTACCCATGATGCCAAGCAGGCCTGAAGGCACTTGGGGGTCATAAGGAGAAATTTGGAGGGCTGGAGGTCGTGGTTTTGTATCTTGTGAAAGTTGTTTTGTTCAAGTCCATGTGCAGCTTGTTTAAAATATATTATGCTTTGGCTTCTCCTCCTGAGTTAGTCCACTATCACCCCACTTTTGGAGAAGGTCTCTTGGAGACCTTCTTCTTGTTAAACCATGTGAGGGAGATTTCTTGTTGAACTTTTGATTGTTTAAAGTTTGTGTATACATGTTTGTATCCTAGTTCAGTTCTGGATCCCCAAGCTCGAGGGTGGCCTTGAAAATGCCTAGGTTGGGAGGTGAGCCTCCATGGTCAACCCACATCTTTTTAGTTATAGCTGGAGCTTTTGAAAGTTAGTATAAGTTCTTGGAAAACTACCCCTGGGGTATCTAAGGGTCTACTCATGAGACTAATCTTGTTCAGAATTTAAATTATAAATTTATACTTGAAGTATGTAGAGAAAAAATGGTGATATGTCTACTAATTGATCTATTTAACCTTATAGTTAGCGTAATTTAATTTAATTAATTTTTTTTTTCAGTAATCTCTTTTGAGTAGAGATTTGAATTAGTGCGGTCACATTGGAGGGACCTCATCCGTGTAGTTGGAGGGACCTCATCCGTGTAGTGAATTAGTGCGGTCACATTGGAGGGACCATTGTTGAGGCATTAACGCCTCCTAGATTTGTCTCTTGTTGATATCTTCGTATCTCTCCTTATTACTTTAAATATTTATCTCTCCATACTTGGTCCCCTTATCTCCCCATCTCCTTAGCTATCCAATAAATATCCTTATCTATCCATACTCCTTATTTCTCTGATATTCCCTTATCTCTCAGTCCAATCCTCCTTATCACTTTGATGATGTTGATAAACACCTTATCTCTACATGAATCTACTTATCTATCTAATATATACCCCCTTTCATCCATTGGGCTCCCCTCACCCACTGAATATGCGGTCTGCTAGCATGTCCATTTTGTCCAAACATAGAAATTATGAACTGTGTGAGTGTTGAATCTATTGATGGGACTTTGTGACCGGTCTCATCAATAGATGTAAGTTGTCATCGGGTACTGGGGTACCGACCAACTTCGCCTGTAAAGGTTGTTCGGGGAATAAATTCTCCGGGCCTTCAAGCACCCGAGTGTCGGGTCTCGACGGTGTGGGAGCTAAGTTGGGTGTGTGACTATTTTTGTTCAGGGGGTAGCTGGTTTTTGGCTCGCCTTCTCTGGGGATTTCATTAGTATGTTGGGGTTTCCTGCAAGCACGCATTAGTTTACCAAATAAACTTCAAATATATGCCAGAGTTAAGAGTTCATTTCTTCTACTTACAGTTATGCTAAATGTTTCAAACATCAACCATACTCTAATGAACTATACTAAATACTAAAGATATACAGAACCAGTGATTCATACATATTCAATAGCAAGGAGAAAGAGGTCATTAATCTACTTAAAACATTAGAGAAAAGGACATCAGAAACATACAACACAAAAGAGTGTTAACTTCAGAGATCAGAACACCAACAACGTCATTACCATAACTCTTCTTTCTTCATTAACAGGTTTCCAGCATCACTGGTGTGTACATCAATGGCTCCAAGAGAGAATCTAACTACTGAGAGATACTAGGAACTACCGAGCATTGAGCTCTGCCACTACAAGAAATGAAAATGCTGAAAGGTCATAGTATGGACTGCAAAATCATCAATTTTGCTGACCCTTGAAATCATGTTAGACTTATTATTTATACACATACTTGCCCTAAAGCTTAACCTAATATAAATTTACACTCAACAATAGAATATAATATCCAATGGCCGATACTACCTGCACAACTTTTACAATCACCTCGAAGAGAACCAAGGTCTGACATGTCAGAAGAATAAGACAAGAAGAGAAGTATGGGAGAATCAACATCGAGAAGAGTACCAGAGGAATATGAAAAGAAATTTGATCTCCCCAGAGTTCAAGGCTACATGCCCCATCAATGTAATACGTGGCTCATTGTCTTCGATGTGCTAGGTAGTTAATGCTAGAGTGGCGCCTTGGGAAGACCATCTGTTAGAACCATCCTTCCGTCTGACATACCCTATCAGGTTCACCTACCTTCTGACGCCATTATTAAATGTTGGATAGTGACTAGTCAGCTCTAGGGAACTTGGACACGGGTCACCAAAAGAATACAAAACTGTTGGATCTAAAATTCTAGAGCCTGGGAGCTTACGCTCAAAGAATAATGAATGTAAAAGAATGCACCTTGCTGGTGAAAATCTCCAAAATCTAAAGAACTTTATTGTCCCTTGTTGTCCTTGAATATTTCTAGGAGCTGGATAACTCCATCCTCATCAATATCCTTGAGGTTGGCCTGGCGGTACCTGGCCATCTCCACCTGTTTGCCCAGATCCAGAGTATTTACTTTGAACTTTGTGGCCATCTTCACGGCATCGTGGGCCCAGAGCACCATGTGAGATATACGTGACATCTTCACTTCGTCCATTCCCTCCAAGGATTGATATCGAGCCTCCATCAGCTCGTCAAATTTTCCTACAACATACTCCTTTGGAGCATGTTTTGGTACTAAATGGATTGACTCTCGAAACCCTTGTAATGAATGCTTTGTATATATTTAAAGAATACTCAACCTCTAGAACTTTATCCCATAGGGCACCTACCAGTTGCTTGCTTATCTCCAATTTGAGATCAAGTTTGGAGTGCTGGGTTTGGACAAAATTAAAGGATTCCTCTCCCAAAATTTGAGCCTCGGTGACAATCTCCTCTCCAAGACTCATGAGTTCTCCCAACTCATTCATCCAGGCCTCGTACTGCTCGGTCTCTCCCTCCTAGATGGAAATAGTATTTTTGGCCTGGTATAGAATGTTTTTGGCCGTGTATAGGTCCAAGAGTGTAGCTACTAAGAAACACTAGACATTTCCTACCTGTTCAGCCACCCAATCATTAGCTGCCTACGCTTTCTTCTTCATACTTCTTAGCGTGTCTATATTTTCACCCTGTGGGAGCGGTGCTACGGATGTGGAAGCTTTCAAAGGGATGGTATTGTTGGGTTGTGCAAGCTCTTTCAAAATTCTGATGAGATTTGCATTCTTCTCTCTCTCTTCCTTGAGATTTTGGTCTTGCTTGTCATAGCGGACCTCTATTGCTCGGCTGGCCTCCTTCAATAAGTCCAGTTCTCCTTGTTTATCCCTCTTCTCTAGAGGTACCTCTGTCACCGTGTATTTTGCATCACTTATTGCTGCTTCCTCTTTATTTGGGGGAGGTGTCGCAACAACAGTGACTGTGTCTCCACCCGGACCAGCCTGGAGGGAATGGAGGGTCCAAGCCTTCTTCTGTTTGGGGGCCCCTTGTTCCCGTGCCATCATCTCAGCTAGGGAGAGATGGGCTTTCATTTCTGTCAGGGCCTTTCTCTTCTTGGAATCTACCAACCATTGTGGTGGTAGGGGTGGCCTTACTGCCAAATTTTGATCTTGTGTATCCCCTACGGGGTTCCGCTGTTCATCCCCGATGTTTTGAGTCTCTTCAGACTCTTTTCCTGTATTCTTTGGATCACCTGTATTATTTACCTTAGTGTTATCAACATCTTCTGCCTCAGTGTCCTTGTCCTTAGTAGCATGGGACTCAACATTTGTATTCTCAAGGATTTTCCCCTCATCTTGTTGTTGTTGCTGTTGTTCTTCGACATCGTCTGTTGGGACCTTTTCCTCCATAGGTGTTTTTTCTGGAGGTGACAGAGGTGTCTGGCCAATATTTACCAGTTGGGCCATTGAGATCACCTCGCCAAATATTACCTTCTTTGGGGTAGGAGGAGGCGTCTGGAGCATGGCGGCTGAGGTTACGGTTGCTCCTGTAAGTCCGGTTCCCTCAGCCGATGTTGACTGTTCACCCTACACTTGCCTCTCCTCTGTGATTTTGGTCTCTGGAACCTGTATCTCCTGTGCATCAGAGATGTTTACCTATTCTGGCTCCTTTTCTCCTTCTATCCGAACTTCCTTCCCTACGACAACTTCTTTCTCTGGGGTCTCCCCTTTAGTGGGGATTGTTACTTTCTCCTGGGCAGTGATCTCTTCCACCGCTTTCCCGATGTCCCCTTGTAAATTTATGAGTTCGTCCATCCCAAATATTTCATCAAAGTTTTCGTGTGGAGGGGAGGTCTCTAGGGGATCTTCTGGCTGATTGTCTGGCTTGGGGGAGTTTGAGGAGATAATCTATACTTCAGGGATATCTGGCATCCCAAGCTCTGATTCCACCCTTGGCTGAGGATTGCTTATCTTTTTCTTCTTCCTCCTGGTTACCAATGGGGGCTTGACATCCAACATAGCTGCCTGTTCTTCCTCCGCTCCAATCCCTATTACCTAGACCATTAATTCTACAAGTGAAGGGGAATTGGAAGGGCGGGTAGGTCTGACCATAATAACTGGGGTGGCCAACTGGGTGATCAATTTCTCTTTCATTTGATGGGATGCTGCCATTTGAAGCTCCAATTATTTTGCAATGGGAACGGAAGATGGGACCTGGGATGGAGTCCTGACTTTTCTCTTTCCTCTATCCTCGCCTTGTGAGGAGTCCCGACCCCAGAAGTTGATCCCCGCAAAAATGGGGCAACTTTTCATGTGCTTTTTGGACACACCTTCTGAAAATATGCATGGCTACATTCAATTATATTGTAGTTGAGACCCTTGATTGTCGGAGCTTTCAGAGTGTCCCAATCCACCAGAGGGAGAGCCATCTTGTCTACTCCCTGGGCCTTATACTGCGGGTCCTCTATCGACCCGGTATCTGAAAATTCATTGGGGAACTTTCAAAGCTTCAGCCGCTTCATCGTCCCTAATGTCATCCAGACAAAATGTCAGTTCCAAACTTCAAAATCATCCTGGCAATCTTCCCAAAAATCTTCTAAGTGAAACTCGCGAGGGTCTTCTACCCGGGGAAGTGTCATTTCTATCTTGTCCAGCGGATCAAAATTCTTCCGCTCCAAGTAGAATTCTGTCATCCCTAAACTCTTAAGTTCACTATCGGCCTCCTTTACCATTGCAAGGCTGCAGGAATAGTTCCCACAAGTGATTGGGAATGGAATGTTGGTAACCTTCTTCAATGCGAAGAAGGCATACAGCTCTAGAATCTATCTACAGTATTCCAAAATAATTATCTTATCCCCACAATGTTTAGGGAGTAGGTAGGGTTTCCCGGAGAAGTCAGTCACCGAATGTATGTGTGTTACTAAAACTGAATGTAATAGTGGCCATAAGTGCTAACCAAGTTCATTGCTTCCTTTGATAGTCGGTATCCGGCATCCCTAGTGGGTGTAAGAATGTTTTAGTAAATGAAAGCATCATTTACTCTGTAGAAGCTGAGGAAACTGGCCTCCCATTGCATTTGTGTGAAATAATCCCACGGAGCATTCTGGCCAGGGCCAGTCCCGAGCTCGCCTGCTGTAAGTAATCCCTTGGTGATGGGGGGTTGTGGTGCCAAAGCCCATAAGGCGTAAGAAGTCATGTAAAATTTGGGGGACCGGGTGACCTTGATGAGTTGAGCATCCATGTGATTGGTGATGATGGTGGCCCAATTGAAATTATGCCCATCGGAGGTGATGCCGAACAAAAAATAGTACATCCATGTCGATAATTCTTAGGCATGGGGCTCTCCAAAGACCCTGCATAAAGTAATGATTCCCATATGTATGCTTTCCTTAAATTCCATCTGGGGGATCTCTAGTTTCATATTTTTGAAATCTTTCCTTGGCACCTTAAGCTAATTGACATTGAGATACTGCAGGGCGATGTGCGAAAGCTTCTGAACTCCTCCAAGGACAGAGACCGGGTGATAATGGTTGCATCATCAAATTGGGGGATCCCCAGCCCTGAAGCAAAAGTTGTGGTGTCCAAAGACACCATGGGCGTTGGGTAGCCTATTAGAACTGGGGCGACGAGCATGACAACCCAGACGATGGTGTTGTAGTGTCCTACCAAGGTGAGAATGAGCTATGGAGCTTGCACGGAGCAGGGGAAATAGGTGGCTTTAAGAATTCTAGAGGCAGCCACATTGAGGGCCAATGGATCTCCGACCGTGTGCTGAATGAACATCATATTTACTAAGGCTTGCATCTCGGCCCACATTCTGACACTTGTGTCGGTAATCAACTGGAGCTTGGAATTGACCTTCAATCCCAGAATGGTGTCTCCCTTCAGATACTTCATTGTTAATGGGAGTTTTTTCCAAGGCCTTCTCGACCTTCATCCTGATAGCTACCCTAGTTGCAGCATTGGTGGGGAGTTCCGGACTCCTGAGTGGGGAAGATGCTGATGCCTCCAACATGATTGATAGGTGATACCCTAGCAACCTATAGGACATGATGATCGTCAGTATCGATAATATAATAAAACATAACATTATTCTAGATCTTAGAGATTTTTACCACTACCTCGCACCTATTCCTAAAAGGATGTTAGCATGCATCAAACCCAGAGAAAGATATATATAATAAAATGATTTAGGAATTTGATCCATGCCCGGGGCTCCCATGGATTTTAGCTCATGCGACAGAGTGGAATAAAGACCAAATGAAGACTTGGGACCCAGAGTCTGGAAATCTAACCATTACTGACATGACTGGAAGTAAGACATATTAGGTTGATGTGGGAGCGTCATGTGGCCATGCAGTAATGGGAGTAATGGCATTAATGCCAACATTTGTCTGAATACGTGAGAGAAGAATGCCACTTGGGCCGGTTTTGAATGCTCGCATGTGGGAAACTCAACCCTCCATTAAGACTGAACTGACGGGGGAGAGATAAAACTGCCATGGCAAGAACTAGCGAGGTGCCAAGTTTGAACCATGGTGACATCTCTCGGGAAAGATCCAAATTTGAGGTTTCGATGTGGAGCGCGATGAGCTCACAACAAAATAGGAAGGACATATATTAAATATACAAATTTACAAAGGGTTGAGGCACGACGAGGGCCGAAGCACAAATCACAGGCCGACCAAAAATGAGCCTTTATACAACTATTTACAGAATGTACAAGGGTATATACAGACATTTACACTAACTTACAACTTCACAAAGGGCAGACAACCCTTTAGCAGAGCCATCCCACCAACGGGAGGCCACAAAAAGCAAAACCAGAAATGGAAACAAATAGAAAGGGAACAAAAACCAACAAAACAAAACAGAAGCAAACCATAAAACATGAAGGAAAAGAGCCAGAAAGGCCTACTTGAAAACACATAGAATGTGGGAAGGCGAGCATGGGAGGCGCTTTGCAACTGGTTCACCTTGAAATGACCATGAATGCACCACTATTTACTGTTGTTTGAACGTTGTTAATTACCAAAAGCAATTCACACTTAATCACTTTTGATCGCCTTAATCGCTCTGGTAGTTGCTCTGAGTATTTTGATTGCGGTAAATGTGAAAGTGACAGGTAAAACCCATTTACACCCTTAGGGTTAAAACACGTTGCTTTCCTTCCGCAAACCCTGAAAAAGGCAAACCTCCAGACTCCGGGCCCAGGGATTCCATGTAACCATATCCTCTAACAAAAGAAGACATGATGACAGAGAATCCCAGAGTCCGAGGTCCAACAAAAACAAAGAAGACAAACACCCCGGGACCGAATCCCGGAGCAAAGAGAACCAAAAAGCAAAGAAATAACCCTCAGAGAAGCAAAGCCCTGAGGAAAACAAAAGGAAACAAAAAGAAACCAAGGAAAAGCAAAAGTGAAAAGGGGGACCCAACATTTTTCCAACAAAATGTAGGGACGGGTATGCAGGGCATAACAAAATTGAGTGACATCACATGGGGAAAGTATCTGCTACTTTTGTTAGACCATTATACATCATTAAAATCATACACGTGGCCACCCTACTAACCCATCATCCTCCCTACATTCCTAACATATTGTTGCATGAATTCCAAGAATGTTTCCATATGTTACCATAACCCTTTCCAAAGGTTTCTCACACATGTGTGAGCACACCTTGCACCTCTTGCATGACACCCTAGCATGATTCCATATGTCACCATCACTCCTTCCCAAGGTTTCTCACACATGTGTGAGCACATGTTCACACCTCCCTTATTAATAACTTGTCTCTCTCATGCCTTGCCACTTGTCACAAGGCTATGAGATCAATCCACATCACCTTCTCACATTCAATCTCAACCATCGATTAGCTTAAAATCCAAACCATTCATTTATCCTCTTCAAAATATATGAATTAAAGCCTTTGGTCTCATTCCTTACATCACATCTCCATATGTTAGCATTATGTTTTTGTATTAAAGAGTAACCATGTTTTTTTTTATGGAGAACGTCATCAACACTTATCATTTGAGGTTTTCATGTTCTTTTTTTAATAGGCCTAGTTTATATGATTATTTTCTTTTATAACATTTTCATGCAATATATGTGTAAAAAGATATCTTGCAATAAGTGTAAAGGACTCCTAAGATCTTTTTTCTAAGACATATACTTAGAAGAAGAGTTCTTAAAAAAAAATAATATCTTTGAGAAAGATAGGGAAAATAGAACAAGAATTCACCTTTTTCCCCTATTGCTAGGCAAAAAGAGATTCCTGAAATGACACACTTTAAGCCCCCAAGTAAGTGATTTTTTATAATAGAAATGTGAGTACAAATAAGGAAGAGGTTGTGATAAAGGATACACACCTCTTTCATAAGAGAGATTCCTTGATTGAACAAATAATTCCATGCACAAGAAAGGATATCACTAATAAACAAACACTACTTGACCAATCAAAGTGGATTCTTAAAAAGGAATAAGAGATTGAGAAAATGGAACCTTTCCCCCCAAGGGTGAAGGCAAAAGAAAATGAAAACTCATTATTTACACTAAGTGATCGATATTTTATAGTAGATACACACTTTTGAGCAAGAGAGAGATTATAAAAAAGGATGTCAATATCTTGAATAAATGAAAGATCCTCATGTAAAACAAACAAGTTTATGAAAGGAAGGACATCACAATATAAAAGATGCAAGTAAACAAAGAGATAATGGATCCTCTGGAAGGATAAGGAATTGAAGAGAGAACCCTTTCCCCCCTCATGAAGACAAGGGGGCCTAATAAGTTGGTCACAAAAATATATTGAATATGAAAGCATAACACTATGTGAAAACCCAAATAAGGTAGAGTACTAGGACCACATAGTGTAGAGTAACATAATAGGAAAAGTGAATGCTAGTGCACATTGTTTATAAAAATAATAATTATAAGATCAGTTGTTAAACCAATAAGACATCTATCTACTAAATCTTGAACAAATTGGCTAAATTCAACATAATCAACAAGAAAATGTCTATTTTTGTGATGAAAATGACAATGAAAGTAATCATTATGAGATTTTTTATTTTTTGGAAAATGATGGAAAGGAAATTGGATTTTAGTGTGACTTGTGTAGGAGGATCTATAAGGACCATGATTCCTTTTTCAATAATTCCAAGACCTTGTCCACTATATCCTCATTGAGAAGTAATGTCATAACCTACATTATAATGAGCCTTTAGTTGAGAAGGGGGAAGACTTTCATCTTGAGGGTTATGGAAATGTATTGTATACAAAGGAATAGTACGAGGATTTATCTCTTTAGGGAGATTCAAAATCCTATAATCTTTAGTCACATCTTCTTTAGGTTGGGAAGAAAAAGAATGTTTATCAAGATATTCATGCCCAGTTAATGTTATTTTAAGAGATAAATCACAAATGAAATTCATCACGTCATCATAATAGAATATACAATGATAAAGAGAAGAAAATCTTGGAGAAGGCAAAGGATATAAAGAAGTGCATAAATTACCATTGCTCATCTCTTTTAGTAAGGTATCTTTAGGAGAGGATCTAGTACTCTCTACTGTGGTATTGTTACGAGTAAGATATCTTTTATCATTAGCAAAAGACAACGTAGAAGAGGTAATAATGTTGTTTATATAAATGTCATATTTAGATTCATCATTTTCCACAAATACTCTTATGAACTCTATAAATTTCATGTATTTCATAAATAATTGTATTATATAGCCACATGCAACATGGATAAAAGTCTTGAAAAATAATTTACAAGAAGGAAAGATGTTTGAAATTCTTGTGATGCCATATGCAAGAGTACATGAAGGAATGCAAGCAACATAACATAAAAGAAGCTATTATCTACCTCGTGATTTTGATAAATTGAATTAAGAATAAATGTAATCACATGAGAAATATAAATCCAATCTAATTTAGTAAATTTCATCATCAAAATGAATGCTAACCAAATCAAGTCTAGACACCAAATCGTAATAAAAATGTAAGCACATTGGGTTCACCAAAATGTGATGAAGGTGAACTTATTTAAATAAATGCATAAAAATGTAGCAATGATATAATGTAATATTGATTCATACAATGCATACAAATCAGATCTAGACATCCAAATTAGAAATAAAGGAAAAGTGAGATACATTGGGTTCACCAAAATGTGATGAAATAAAATGGGGAGTGATAGGCTTTCACTAGGATGGGTAATCAGACTAGGAAGCTCACACCTATCTTCAACCATACATTGGAAGGAAAGCTATTCCACTAGGCTTAAGATGGCTCAAGCACTAAGAGAATGAGAGGATTCCTTTCCCATAGAGATCAAAATGACTATGAAAATGGAAATGTGTGAATATGAATGAAAAATGGAAGATCTAGGGAAAATATGAGAGGAAATAAGGAATAATTTGTATGTAGACAGATCACATATTGTAAACCCAATTCTGATACCATATCTAGAAATTTGAAGCAATTACTAATCTATAATCCAAATTTCAGTTTGGAATGGCAAGAGTAAGGTGACCTAGAGGGTGCAGGGTGACCTAACTCACTTGAGGCCCTAGGAGTTGCCTTTGACCCTGTAAATTATAATAATTTTTTTTCCACTTGTAGCTTTGTGTCAGATCTGCATGTATCCTTTTTTTGTAGTTGTGTCACTTGTCCCTTGAATGATGCAATTGTACTTGAAATGAAATCACAAATTTTAATGCAATATAATGACTCCACAAATACCTACAATACAACTTTTAGTCTAGAATGGTAGGAATATGGAAAATTGGAGGGTATGGGGAAACTATACTCACCTAAGGCCCTAAGAGGCGCTTTAAACCTAGAAAATTATAATGAAACTTTTTCCACATGTAACTCTCTATTAGATATGCCTCTATCATTTTTCATAGTTGTGCCACCTATCACTTGTACAAAAAAAAAGGGAAAAATGTTAGGAGAAACGAGTTTGCCTCAATCAAACTCCTATAGAATTATTAAACTTGAAAGGGAAATAAAAATGCTTGAGAAGGGAAGCACACTATTAGTATCAGAGGATTGAATAAGATAATAATATGTCTTATACCTTGAATGATGCAATTATGCTTGAAATAATATCAAATGTTGATGCAATAACATGATTCCACAAATACCTAAGAGGACATCACAAAAGACATGATTGCATAATGATCATTGTAGCTTTCTATAAGATGAAATGTTGTGAATGCTTGATTACTTGAAAGCTCCATGAATGCTCGGTTGCATTGATAGGAATGATATCTTGATTGCTTCACCAAAATGAGGGAGAGAGCTTTTCATTTATACTTCACCAAGCCATTTTGGGGCTCAAAATTTGAAGGAGGCGAATGGGGTTTGGAATATCATGCTAAAATTAGGAGACCATTCTATAATTCAAATTTGAGCCACTTTTATAGGGAACTAAGTGCCTCCAAACGCATTGGGTAACCTATCTTGCCCCTTGACTTATGAGGTGCCCTATACCACAACACTTAAATTTAAATTGAGAGTCAATTATGATATGGGGATGCCCAAAATATACACAAAATTGAGATTTGAAATCAAAATAAGTACAAAAGGCCACCCGTAATGAAACAAGATCTATGCATGCAGGAGGTGATAAATGAATGAAATAATTAAAGAGGGAAATCCTAGAATTAAGGACTCACCTATAAGTTAAATTAGGAGAGGATAAATATTTAAATATTTATTAATTAAATGCATAATAAAGTTCTATGATACATGGAAGAATGAGCACACACTAAAATTGGTGCTAATTAAACATAGAATTGGACACCTTAGGAAATGTATAGAATTTATGATGCTACACCTTAAATGCTTGAACTTGGATTCTTTTGCTTGATGTGTATGATATGCAGTGTATGGATGTGAAAATATATTGAAAAAATGATCTTATATAGGGTTCTCAAGGTATTTTGTGAATTAAGCTGACTTTAAATGATCATATTTAGACACTAGAATTGAGAAACAATTGTCGAGAACCCAACACCAAAAAAATTAAATTTGGGCCCAAATTGGTGGTTCAATGGCGCTCAACATTCTATTGACCGGGTCAAGGGCACCCAATGTGACTTGAATTTCCAAAATAGGGCAAACAAGTGGGAATAAAGTATACTTGACTTGCGATAGTGGATTAAATCACCATACATATATATGACATCATATTTTGTAGTAGATTGGTGAGAAACATGCTTAGATAAGAGAGAGGATAGGACACACTAGGATAAGGGCACACAAAGTGGTGTAAATTGTACAAGGTTACAATTTATGATGCTACAACAATAGATCATGACTCATAAGTTATTATGACATGTTTCTACACTTGTGCAACCACAACTATACTTTGATGTTGTAAAGAGCTTCAAGAGTATTGTGCCACTCTCAACTCTATTTAGTTAGATGTTTATTATCAATTATAGGTGGAATAAGTAATCTCCTTATTGTTTTGAAAGAATACACATTTTTTACAATCTATTTATATTTTTAAATTAATCCAACTCTTAGGCCTTATATATAAGTATTAGATCATATTTTAGTTGAAGACAAAGAGAGTAACTAGCTAGTGTTAAGTTTTGTTGGTAGTGCCTCTATTCAATAAAAAAATATGATATTAGTCCAAGTAACCTCTTTATTTGAAATAAGATAATGATTTTGATATTGAAGCTTGGAGATTGAAGATTTAATACTAGTAGCTAAGATTTTAGTTAGTCAAGTAAGGACCACTTGAGGTAATATGACTCTGTAGTAGTTTATATTGTTATTTAGATGTTTAGTTATCAATAACGAGTTATTTGGGATAGATTGTGTTGTATCATAGTTAATTCTAGTAGTTTTGCATCACTCACAACTACCACTGAATCACTTAACTATTTATCCTACAACAACTACAATGTTATTTCATAGTTTTCCTATAGTAATTATTGTGTGGTAGATTTACTTTCAACAATGTGATGTTTTCAGTTCAATTCATTACTTTCAATTAGTTTCCTTTATGTAGTAGATATAATAGGTTAGAGTCTTCTGCAATGTATATATAGTGCAAGACCATTTCATATTTATGCTTCCCTGGTTGATAATTAAATGAACCCCTTTGATTTAGTGGGTTAACATAGAATATGTTGGTCCATTAAGCATATGCATTGAGTCATTTACATCTATCTACTACAATTAAATGAGAACGATTCACTCCTACTACCAAGATCTCTTGCTAGATTCTAAATTAACATATCCATATAAAGTAGATTTGGAACCTCCAAAACACAATGCTTTAGTAGTAACACCTCTCAAATACTTAATAATTCACTTAACTGCATAACAATGCTCCTTCCTAGGATTATTCACATACTTGCCCACAACTCCCACTGCATGTGTAATATCTGCCCTTGTACACACCATTGCATACATCAAGGTGTCAACTACTAAAGAGAATGCAACCTTGGATATGTAGTCCATCTCCTCTTTTGTCTTGGAACATATCTCCTTAGTTAATTCAAAATGGTTGAGTAAAGATGTACCAATTGGTTTTGCATCTTGCATCCAGAAGATTTGTAAAACCTTTTCTATCTACTCACTTTGAGACAATGTTAATGTGTGATTTTTCCTATCTCTTGTTATTCTCATATCAAGAATTTGTTTTACTGCAACAAAATCGTTCATAACAAATGACCTTTCTATTTTTTTCTTAAATGTGTTACTAGTGGCTTGTTTTGCTTTGCCCTTGGGAAATTTTATAAAGGGTTCAACACTATATTTTTCTTCTTATTCAATAAACAATAAAGGATCAATTTGATGCAAAATAACATTCTCAAAAGAACAAGTGTTGAGCGCCACTCCATTTCCTACAACCTCAAATTTGTTGATAGAGACATAATTGGGTTAAGAAGATGAAGGTTTCTCACTTGGTTGAGCATCATATTATTGTTGGTGTAAGCTAAACAATTCTAAACTTCTAAATCCTTTCTTACAAGGCATATTTGGTTGCCTAACACAACTAACTATTAGGTAGCTATTCTTGAAAAGCCTTGTCCTTCATGTTGAATGCGACATGTCTTGATAAACATTATTTTTTCATGTACAACAAGTGTATGAAGTAATTTAAATATTAGTCCAAAATTTTACTTGACTACGCTTTTCCATTTGACTCGCCTTGAATGCAATGAATTTCTCATCTCAGGTTAATTTAATTGCATTCGTAACTTCAATCTTAATGTGTTGTTAATGGTTTGCTAGTGTGTTTTTGGTGCCTCTGAGTTGTTTTGTACTACAACAATTAATATAAACAAAAAATGAGTCTTGTTATTGTGTCCTATGGTTATATACGAAGTGAATATAAATAATTACCAAAATTAAACATAAATAATGCAAGACAAAAACAAATTGAGAACATAAAATATTGGACTTATGTGGTTCACCAAATTGGCTACATCGACAAGGAGTAGGGAAAATTTCTTTTTATTAGTTCATCTCTATTTTATTTATACATATAGTGGCAAGCATACTTCAACTATGCATTGATATTATTACATTATCCATATTGTTTTTATAAGACTTCAAAAGGGAATGTCTATAGTCTTGGGAATGGAGGGAAAATAAATAAGTATGTTGGACTTCACATGTCCAACACTTCTTAGTATTATTTGAAGAACCATAGAACACATTAAGAAAATGATCGTAATCAATATATTTTATATTTTCATGAGGAAAAGATTTATTGGAATATTAAAAGAAGTCTAATAAGCAATAATTTTGATGGAGGCATCAACACCAATTCATCTAATAAGTTACTTAAAAAAGTCAAAAACATGGATAGGCATCACTAGCCCAAAATGATAGTTGAAGAGGAATTAGTTCGAAGAAAGAAGTCTTGGATGAAACAAAACAACAAGTGAATGAGTACGTGGGACATTAAACTGCGTGCATACCTCATCACCAATGAAGACATAAACCAAATCATATTAGAACAATTTAGGACTCACATGTGGTCAAAATAGATTGGTAAAAAAAAAGCCCATTATGTCAAAGAGTTCAATCCTACAAGGAACATAGTGAAAACGATTATAGAGGGCCACAATCAAGGGAAAACTAGACTTCTACTTGTGCAACTGAGAACTAGTTCACACCATCTTAGATATGAGACAAGTAGATGGATAGTCCCCAGAGAAGCCTCAAATGATAATTTTTTTATTTTTTACAACAAAGGTATGGTTGAAACATTTGACATTTTATCATTAAGTGTGTCGCTTATGAAGATATCCATGCTCAACATAAAAACAACTTGGAGGTGGGTACTAAATGAGTTATTTGAGGAGACAATGCTTCACAACACTACTAGCTTCTTGATTAAGATTCACAATAAAAGAGTCATAAAAAATGATCATGAAAGTTGTTTGGGTCTTTTCACTTTTGATGCCAAACTTATTCGTCTCATAAATGTTATTAAAATTCCTTAATTCATTCATTTCAAAAATGTGCATAAAAATTTCACGAGATATACAAGATTTAAATGAAATAAAAACTTAACAAATGACTCAAACTTTTACCATCTATAATGTACTTTTTTTCTTACTTTTAAGAAACGAAAATTTAATTTTTTTCACAATTTTTTTTTAAATACCTAGGGGAGTTTTATTCACAAATTTGGAAGATTTTAAAATGTTGAATAGACATACACAATTTTTTAGGCAGATAAATTTTTCAAAAATGTAGTGATGAAAAGACAAGTACCTTCTCTAAGGATTAGAAATTCATTCCTACTAATAGGTGTGGGCCAGAGAGAAACTTCCTCCCCACGCCCGGGAAAGGAAATTAAAAGCAATATTATACTTGAAAGGATCTCTTAGTGACACGTATCGTGTTACTATTCTAACTGGGAGTAGTCACAGATAACAGAGAAAAAGCCCGAGTCATAAGCCTGGGTCAACAAATTTGGTTTAAAAATTATGCCTAATAATTCCAATCACGTTTTTTTTCTGGAATTGGAATTCTTCGTGTCACCTAAAACGCGTTCATGTTGACCTTTGACACATCAAGTTGGTAGGATGTAGATAAACGTTACATTTCGAGAAATGTGTATATGATTGTGATCAGATATTTTAATAAGGAAGGAGTTTGTTTTTTGCAGAAATCTTTTTTCATTGAGTGTAGACGAACAAAGGATCGATTATATTGATAATGGAGGCGGTGTCATTTTGCTCAAGCGTCCCTGTTAGACAGAGTAAGTTCTGAGATATGTCTAATTCGGATCACGATTGTCTTTGGCTGACTAATCCCTTTCTTTAAATGCCATGTCTGATTTCTTACTTATCTCAATGAACATGAAAGATTGATCATGCAAAATTTGAGGGGTCGGATTGTCCGTTATTGTCAGTGCAATAGTCGAGTTTCTGCTTCGTTCCTCTTTATAGGTTTTATTGGGTGTCTTGGCTTTTCGAATGGGGTTATGTACAGGGTTAGGATTCTTCCTTGTTTTTGTTTGAAATAGGTTTACATGCACCCAACAAACATCATGTACATCTGCAACCTGCGTAGAGTGACATTTGAGACGGGGAAAAATAAATCGCAACCAATCCCCTCTCTTGGCTTTCAAACGATTTCAGCTTTGTATTAACATCGTGTAAAATATCTGAAACAGATAAAAACACGAGAAATATCAAATCCCATTTTCTTTTTTAGTTTCAAATAACTCGAAAATGTTTATATTAACATTGCACATATTTACTCGAGCATACAAGAAGAAATTTAAGAGCATTGTTAGAGGCTAGAGCTAGCAAGTCTGTTTAAGAACAACAGATGAGAACATGAATCCTGTAGGAAAATTCCCTCTCAAGGATTAGTGAAAGCAATGAACCATGGTTCTATTTGAAGTTTGAACAGAAACAATCACGATAGAATGTTGAGTGCATGTGGTTGCTAGCAAGTTTGAGCGTGGAGTGCATGCGGTTGGCTTAAAGTTGAAGCCTTTGATGGGATTCTCACTTCTTGAAGAGAATCAAGGTCTACTTGCCAACAAATTTTGTTTCAAGAAGGCACTCTCCATTGCTAGTGCTACAATATGTATTCTTTCCAATTTGCTTTTAAGTATTTGCTGGTTCAGGCATTATGGCTCCCTTTCTTGTTCCGGAATATACACTTAGTAGCACTAATTATGCATTATTCTTTCTTATTGTAAACTGGAGTTTATGCATAGTAAATTATCTTATCAGACGTGTAGAAGTGGGGTTCTGCAATTTATACATTATTTAGACTATTCCTGGAGAAAACTCAGAATTCTAGGAAAACACTATGATAAATCTCTAGACAATGTAATAAAAGTTGATAAAAGTTGAATATTATTATATGCTAAATATTTGTTTCTTTTTGCTTTTAGATAACATTTCTGATTGGCTTGTCATGGTGCACAATCATTGTTAATTGTTGGGGTCAGTACTCTGTAGTATTGTCGTTGGAATCTACTAACCTCTAGAGCTACCTTCCAAGGTATCCTTTATTTAAATATCTCAACATTTTTCCATAACTTCTCAGTTTCCTTGTTGAAGGACTAAAATTTGATGCTTTGCTTACTATCATGTCCTTCTGGTTATCTTCTTTGTGGGAAAACATGGTCTGGTTAGGACTTGAATCCATAATATGTCAGGTGCACCTCCTGGTGCTCTAGCACAGACCTATCTGCCCTTAAAATGTTTGGTGTACTTTCCAGAGTTTGAATTGAACCTATAACATTCTTCATTCTTAATTTGGAGGTCCATCCAGATAAATAATCTACCTGCACTTTTGTGAAGGTTTTTCTATTTTCTGTTAGTCCTATTAGCCTGTTCTTGGAATCTTCTTATCATCTCTTTTAAATTGACAGAAGCTAAACCAACCACTCAAGCTGGAAAAATTATTTCTGTATACTTGCAATTTCCTGATTACTATTACTCAGAATTCTTAGAAAAAAGGAACAGCATTTTATAAATGAACAACATCATACAAAAAGTTCATCATGCCAAGTATATGAAAATTTACAACTATATGCAAAATTGGCTGATTTAAAGCTACATCAGATCTACTGGCAAACAAATGCATGCACAAACTGCCCAACATTATAACCTCTTCCAGCCAAATAAGGCTTACTCTGTCAATCAGTTTCAGGCAAAAAAGAAAGGTTCTACTTGACTGATAAGGAACCATCTCTTAGGAATGCACACCTCCTCTAATTGAAACAGGGCCTTTTCTAATGAATCAACAGTGCAATCAGATGCCCATAAAGGTCCAGCAAGCATTGTGATAGGTGATCTGCAGAGAGCTCCATCTCCATGCTTGTCAGAAGAAGTTGCACTCAGATGGCTTCCACCAGACCATGCAGATCTTCGGTCTGTCCATCCCAGCGAACTAAAGGCTTCTCTTAGCATTCTGCTGCTTCTATTCCCCGTAAGCTGCATGATGAATGGAGAGGGGTTGTGTGGTATGTTGAAGGTCCCGGCATGTGGATCTCACAAGTTGACTGTTGATACTTGTGTGGCAGAATCACTAACTGGGCAATAAAATTTGGTTTTAATATTGTGGGGTGTTCGACTGCACGTCAGTCTGGGTTCCACCCACCAGTCTTCAACACAATGGGAAGATATTCTGTTAAAAGTGAAGCAAAAACTGAAAATCCTTGTGATAGCAAGTTGGAGAAGCCCTCTTGTCAATGGACACATGCTATATGTGTATAAGCTTATAATCCTTGTTCTATTTAAAAAGTATAAAAATGCATTTAAAAAGGAAAAATCGTATGTCAGAAATATAATCATAGATAGCAAACTGTTAAGTTTTCGAACCAGAATAGCATAACATGCAATAAACAGAAACTCGGAAAAGCATAAGAACAGATTGCACCAGTATTTACCCTGGGAAAACCCTCCTCCTTGAGGGAAAAACCCAGCCACACCCAAAAGATCGATCCTTTATTGATAATCAAAACACTCAATACAAGGCTTCACAAGCCAAGTCAGATAAAATGACTTTCTTCACAGAGGCATGCACGCGATCTTCAGAACTGCAAGTATCTCACAGAGAATGAATTACACAACCAAAATTAATCATTTACAGATCATACATAAATCTCCATCAAGTACAGTGCTTGCTGTAGCAAAATCACATTCTTTAGACACACGAAGTATGCACCAAAACATTCCAGAGATAATCAATATCACATATGCCATCTCCCAAGGAGTTTCTTTTGCCGTGCAAGAATAGTAAGAAGACTTCCCGGTAACTGAAGAGACTCCATCACGGAACACCAAGAGTCAACCGTTATACGCATAATTGCTATCATCATTGCAAGAAACGATGACACATAGCACCACTTCATAGTCATGAGCCAATTCATAGCACTACACGTACGATGATAAGACAAAGCTTGAACACGATGAGAAGCATAAAAGAGTCACAGCTTGAACATGATAAAGACACATACGATGATAGAAATAGAAACCAATGGAAGGAAGACGATAACATCAGCTACAATAGAACATCAAAACAGTGAAACAAGAATATAGAATATCACTAGAGGTATGAATAATATCTATCGCTGCTACCAGAACTTCAACACTCCCTCTTAGCAAGAGAGAGTTTATTCATATGTCTTGCCATCTCTTAGCATGACAAGCATAAGAAGCTACAACCAAAAAAAAATGTCAATAACAAAATCTCATCACGGATTTTCTCAACATATTATTGTCATCTCAGCATGACATTCACCATGGCTACCCCCAGAGGGTGAAAGAACAAAAAGCTAAGTCATGGATTCTCTCACATGACATCCACCATGCCTACTCCCAGAGGGTGGAACAAGGGCTTTCACCTCAAACTTCTTTCACAAGGAAGAATGCATTAACCAGGGATTGCACCTCAAACTTCTCCCTCTTAGAGAAGAACTCATTAACAAGGGATTGCACCTCGAACTTCTCCCTCTAAGAGAAGAACTCATTAACAATGGATTGCACCTCAAACTTCTCCCTCTCAGGGAAGAACTCATTAACAAGGGATTGCACCTCGAACTTCTCCCTCTTAGAGAAGAACTCATTAACAAGAGATTGCACTTCGAACTTTTTCTTCTCAGAGAAGAACTCATTAACAAGGGGATGCACCTCGAACTTTTCCCTCTCAGAGAAGAACTCATTAAAACACATAAAATATCATCTGAATGCTTAGACTCCCTCTCAGCTCAGACTCCCTCTCAACAGGGGCAGCTTTCTCATGGCTTTGATTATCACAATATCAGGAAATTGGCTCCAGTGTTTCTCCAACAATGAGCTTTTGCAGTCACACTGCTACACAAGCTTGTTGATTCTTTTCAAAGGACTTGACATTCTACACCTGCCACTCAAGCTCCCTTGAATCTAATTTCTCCAGCTGAATAGTCTCCCTCTGAATGTCATTTCTTCCTCTTCGAAGAAACTAATTGCAATGACAATATGAATAGGTTCTTTCTCTTTAATGAAGTTATGTGCCACCAATTCAGTCCCATGGCTGCAAGCAGCGTTCCCATGTTCATTTCTATAGACTGCATGACTTTGCATGTAATCTCTCATCATCCCGTTGCTTCTCGATCCGTCCTGTTTATTGCCTAAATTTCCTCACAATCCACCAATAGATCTTTCGCCATCACACAGTTATTGTGCAGGCAGAGAACGAAAAATTTGAACGCCAGTACATATGCTATCCTCATAAACATGAATGCTAAACATGTAAGCATAGACGAACATGACAACATCCTCCCCGTCCAGGTAAGAAGCTTCATCAGAGATTCTACCCTCCAAGGCTTCTTTAGCTACACGTTCTCATATGAATCCCTCATTTTGAACAACATATTCGACTCCCATTAGACATCACGATTCTTCTAGAATCCAATTGTTCTATTCTGGTTTGGATCGTTTCCTTAGACCCGCTTTGATATCATGTTAAGTTTTCGAACCATAATAGCATAACATGAAATAAACAAAAACTCAGAAAAGCATAAGAATAGTTTTCACCAGTATTTACCCTGGGAAAACCCTCCTTGAGGGAAAAACCCAGCCACACCCAAAAGATCAATCCTTTATTGATAATCAAAACCCTCAATACAAGGCTTCACAAGCCAAGTTAGATAAAATGACTTTCTTCACAGAGGCATGCACATGATCTTCAGAACTGCATGTATCTCACAGATACTTCTCTCATAGAGAATGAATTACACAACCAAAATTAATCATTTACAGATCATACTTAAATCTCCATCAAGCACAGTGCTTGCTGTAGCAAAATCACATTCTTTAGACACACAAAGTATGCACCAAAACATTCCTGAGATAATCAATATCACATATGCCGTCTCCCAAGGAGTTTCTTTTGCCGTGCAAGAGTAATAATAAGATTTTCCCGGTAACTAAAGAGACTCCATCGCGGAACACCAAGAGTTAGCTGTTATACACATAATTGCTATCATCAATGCAAGAACCGATGACACATGATACCACTTCATAGTCAGGAGCCAATTCATAGCACTACGTGCACGATGATAAGACAAAGCTCGAACATGATGAGAAGCATAAAAGAGTCACAACTCGAACATGATAAAGACACATACGATGATAGGAATAGAAACCAATGGAAGGAGGACGATAACATCAACTGCAATAGAACAACAAAACAATGAAACAAGAATATAAAATATCATCAGAGGTATGAATAATATTTATCGCTGCTACCAGAACTTCAACACAAACTGTGTCAGCCATGGTGGCATTGTATGCAAGTATGGAGGTGAGAGTTAGAAGTAATCACGTGTGGGAGAAAGGGTTATCAATGTCAAACAAGGTGGGAGGGAAAAATTTGGCAGCTCAAGGAGATGTTATAAGGAGATCAGGATGTCTTTGGAGAGGATTGAATCTGTTATGCAAACAAGGAAGTGTGCTTGGTCTAAGGAGAGAGTCATTGAAGGATTGACTCTTGGACTTTGATGGAGTTATCGTAGGTGAAAATGCTATGTAGCCTACAAAATTTTGCCAAGGTTGCTACTCATGGAGTGAAGTTGGCAGTTTTAATCACAACAAAAAGGGTTTTTAAAATGAGATCAATGACGATTCAGGTGCAAATAAAGGTTGAAGGAAGACTGGGGTTGTTGACAAGCGAGCCTGGCTATGTTTCTTGAAGCTTGTGGGCAACAATGAGCTTGAGAAAAAACTCATAGGTGTTGAGTTGTGCAGACCAGGTTGTCTTCAAGGTTGGCTATTGTGTTGGAAGCCAAGATAATACAGTTAGCAAAGTGCTTGAATAGAGTTGTTGAGTCAGATGTTAATGTGATGAATACTAGAGGGTTGGGTCATTGGTCTTGAAAAGTGAAGGGCATGCTATTCCAAGGATTGGTCTAGGTTATTGAGAACTCGTGGAATAAAGTCTCCCAAACACTACTTTTGTGCCATAAAACAATCTCGACTTTACAACATAAGAAGCAAAAGACGTCGTAATACAATATCAAATTTCTCCTTTAAGAAAATGAATTTCCTACTGCAACTTTAGAGGAGCTTATTAAAAGCATAAGCATGCTTTGTAGGCTCATTGATTACCCATATTTTGCCCTTCAATAATAATCATTTGAAGGTTGAGTGGGGCATCTTAAGACAATGTGGACACACTAGTTGCTGAAGGACTAGTGATGTGGCATGTGTGAGATGTATAAACTTTCCATATGAACAATGACTTGTTATGCGCTCCTCTACCAAACAAGCCTTGTGTTCATAGGTTGTGTATTCTAGGTTGAGTTAAACTCGCTACAATTAAGCTTATCCAAGTTAAGCTTTAAATTATATTCATGCTACATTGTCAAATAGATTCTTCTCGGAAAACATCAACATTTGTGTCTTCATTCATTCATTTATTTAATGAAGTACAATAATTTGTCATTGAAGGGTAGACAATATATTGATTCTCCTTAACTTTCTTTCTCCTCGAGGTGGTGTGTGTGTAATTTTAATTTTAAGCTTAACTCTAGTTGCTTAAATCAATTTGGGTTTTGTAACGAAGGGTAGAGTAAGCACATGTTCAATATTTTTAGGTATGCAACTGATCAATTTGATAGTTGTACAAATGGTTGTGTCGTTTGGTGTGCACTTTAGCCACTATTTGTTGGGCAATCCATATTTGGATTTTGTGCTTGGCAAGTCATAGTTCATTCGGAAACTTATGTGCTTTGAAACCATTTTAAGGTACCCACTTACATTCTCTCAGATTGTTATATATAGAGGACAATGAACATGAGCATAGTGAGCATTATAGTATGTGGATAGGATTGAACAAACTCCTTTTAGTTTGGAGTAGGAATTTTTCTGGTGTAATAAAATTGTAACAGTTTGATATTTTATTACAATTTCTTTTGCTTCCAATATCATCAATATTTTTGAACGAGTCTATTTTTATGTTATATAATGTTGTTATCGACACAGGGGGACTTGGGAGGTTTTTATAGGCACCATCAAAGTTTAGATTGTAGACGTTGGTTTATGTGGGGTTTATTCAACTTGTTTTTGATTACTTTGTCTATTCTTGTCTTTTTAATAGGGGATGATTTCCTCTAATCTTGTGTTCAAACTCATTGTTATTTGAGTGGATGCCTATACTTCTACATTGAAGTCATTTCTTTTGAGATGTGAAAATGATTAGGTTTGGAATAATCATCTGATTTATCTTTGGCTTCCTACTCTTTCCATCAACTCCTAGTTTTGGCAGCTTGAGGGATTTGTGTAGGTGGTAGTATTTGTAACTCCACTTTCTTTTAGCTCTCTTTGTAAAAGTACAATGGTAGAGTGTGTAGGATTCGCTTACCTCTTCTTCATATTGATGATTAATTGAAATCTCCGACATTGGAAATTCATAGTGTAACACGGGTACGGGGCGATGTCGGGATGGGTTTCCGAGACGGGGAAAAAAGGGCTTCAATTTGGGGACGATGGCGAGGGGAGGGGAGGGGGGCAGGGCTATAAGATACTATACATATAGTACTTGAAAAGCTAATTATGAAATGATGTCTAACAATATAAGAACTAATTATACCAAATACTTGAACATGGCAAAATTGCAACATACCCAATACATAATACAATGTACTTGAACATTGAACATTGAAAACTGAATTACCAATTACTATTAAAAATTCAAATTATCAACAAATAGAAGATTCTGATTTATATTATATCAAAATTATCATAAAGATGATTACAATGAGTAGCATGATATTCAGATATCAAAACAAGTACAAAATCATGTCAAAATGTAGTGAAGGGAGGTCTCTAATCATCCCCCAAGGCAAATTCTTCATCATTGGAGATGTCCTCAGGACGGTCGAGGGACACCTAGGCATCCCTCGGATGTCCCAGGGACGTCTGGCTGTCCCCACATCCGAACGATGACTTGGTGGTGGGAAGGTGGTGAGGGGGACGTGGGAACACCAAGTCTCTAGGACAGGGTTGTCCTCGGTACGGGGACAAGGGGGTTTGGGGGGACGAGTCCCCGCGTTACACTGGAAATTCCTTACACCTCTATTAAGGTGATTTCTATTCCATTCTTTATAGTGATTTTAGCTGGATAACTACTCCTAAATGGTCCCCTTAAGGCCCCAAGTGTAGTCAAACTCAATTTGCTCCTCCAAAGTGTCTATCAATATCAACTCTCTTTGGGTTATCCTTTTTTTCCCTATCAAAGAAGAGTAATTGACTAAATGAAATGTGTTGTAGTACACATATGAAAATTTCATACCGTGTCAACCTTATCAAACAGAAGCTTCATTTATCTACCCTTGATGTGTGTTCTAAATTGATTACCTACTATTCATTATTTTGTTGGTTTTTTTCTTACGAACTCTGCAAGATCATCTATTTAGACACTTGAGTCCAGAAATGCATTAGTGACAAGCTATCCTATTGATGTGTTGAAATCCTTGAATGTGCACCAAAGCAAAAGATGGTGATCATATAGTGGATAGGCTTATTAAGAAGATTGCAAGCTGTTGGCTAAAAGTTTTGTTAGTCACTGGGACCACAACCTGCAAAACTACAACTTTAGACAACGTTACATGAGATTACTCTCTCCTCTCAGCAATAGGGGAGGCTCCCTTCTTACCGTAGGTGGCTCCAACAAGGACTTAACGGGAAATTAAAAATAAGGCGGTTCTCTTAATCTATTCCTCTTCTTTCCGGAATGATTTATACAAACAACTTCTGAACAACACTAGAATTCAACAAAAAACACCTATTGCTACGATAATATCGATGACTCGTGAGTTGACGTAAGAACAACACAAAAGACACCAATCTACTTTATATGTGTGGAACAGTTGCAGAAACCCAAAGTCTTCTGCTCTTATCTCGAATGAAGATTTAATAACCTGAACAAACGGTAAGGCACAAAGTTTCTGGCCAAATATTCACTAATTTCTATTAGAGTATTCAACACTGAAGCACAAAGTCTTTCAGCCTTAAGTATTTGAAGCCTCTATCAACTATATCGATTTACCCTTCTGCAGCACAAAGACTCCAAGAAACTCAAATTGAACTATAACTCTGAATGCAATATTCGGCTCAAAGTTAGCAAGATTGAATTCAAATCCCTTTTGGAACAAAGCATAAAACTCACAATCAACTCAGGAAAATGTCGTCACATCACAATTTGGATTGGCACAAAGTCTCAAAACAATCTGCCTCTTTTATTGAAAGCAATCTAATTTACATCTAATCTAATTTACATCTAAGCTCAAAGTCTTAGAGTGCATATACAAACTGGCAGAGTTTTCTTGCATTGCCAAAAGATATTTTACCTAATTCTCTCAAAATGAGTTGTTTGGGATATAAATAACCATCCTCAATGGTTCCTAACCACCATTTGAAAGTTGGAAGCCATTGGGACCAAACAACTCATTTTGATACATTAGGGATGAATAATTCAGGTCACCTCCCTCCTATATATAGGCGAGGGATTGAGAGAAAAAGGTGGGAGAAACCCAACAAACTTTGACCTATTCAACAACTAACTACCTATTGTTGACTTATTCAACATTGCAAGTCCTGATCCCTATAAGGAGGGATCTAGAGCAGGTTCAGAGCAAAAGTATAAGGAGGGATCTGAAATAAGAATTGAGAAGGAAAGAAGAAAATAAGATATGTAGATCTAGAAGAAGAAGATATGCAGATCTTAAGTGGGGTATGTGCAGATTTGAAAACTAGTAAACACAGATTTGAGAAGTGAGAGATAGGAAGTGAAATGGGCAGCAGTTGTCAAACAGATGTATCTTTTCTTAACCAAAGGATGTGACTCCCTACAGTCAAAGGAGATATAAAAGAATACCTTCATTGAAGAAGGGCATGGAGTCAAAATGGGAGATCAATTGAGATAATAATACATTATTCTCAAAGGCAACAATGAAAAGTGAGCTCAAATCTTATGAAATGTGGAGACCCTTTCACTTTTAAATTATAAAGGGAAGACCATTCCAAGCAAACATCAATACATCATCACTCATCAACGTATTGCGAAGACAAGCAATCTATGAATCAACAAAGGTTGAATCAAACAATCTATCAATTAGCAAAGATAAATTCAACAAAGTGAATAAACATGCAATTGAATCATCATCAATCAATTGACATCTTGGACTCAGAAATCAATCATCAAATGTCTATCAAATCAATCAATTCATCATTCAAACATCAATCATTTAAGTGTCACCCTATCATACACATTCATTCATTCAATCATCTACATAAAGGAAAAGAAGACACTCAAAGCAGATTTTAATAATAATTTCAGAACAACATCTCATGATAGAAGTATTATAAAATACGTGTATACTGACTGTTTTCTTTCTAGATTTGGTATGCATTTTCAATGATAAGATATTATGTAGATATATGTACTCTCATCTATATGTATCTGTAGTGTAATATTCCCTGATGGAATCCTGCCCAAATTAATACCGAGTCTGTACTATCCTTCAAATGGAGATACTTTCGCTGACTTCTCAATGATTTCGTACTTAAGCATTTTATCAAACATATGGCAAGTGAGCATTATAACAAACAATTTGCCTGCAATTATGATAATTCATTTGCAGATTCTATGTATTTCCAGTTTCCAAGAATAATTGAGAATACGGGCTCAATGCATTTCACTAAGAAAATGGTAAGGAAAAACATACAGATTAAAGTAAAATCTATCCCTATAATTTACAACAGTAAATTCCTAGTTTATTCAGTTCCATAGAAATATATTACAAACGATGGAAATGAATGTCAGAACCTGATTTGCGGCTCCCATCTGAGTCAGAGAATCATGATTGCATGCTAAGTCACAAGATATCTCAGTCTTCACTTAATGGACACAAATAACTCAATCCAGAATTCAGACTCAACATGCAGAGCTCAACTGAGAGCAGATTACATTAATATCTTCTCATTCAATGGTTAGAATTCATATTATTTTACAAAGAACATTTGTGATAGATTATCTCAATATATATTCTCAGATAGTATGAAGAGTTATTGATGCACCTCTTAAATGGACCGCTCGCGTTCCTCCAAGCAAGTTGCTGTGTCAAATGAAAAGCCGGACCATGTTGGTAAAAACGTGTCTTTGCCCCATGACCCTTCGATTCTCTGCTGGCTACTGCTACGTTGATGATTTTGACTTTCAAACAGTGTTGTCTTCGTCAAACTCCCCAAATCCTCCCTGTCATGTATGTTGAAAGGGACCACCCGATATCATAATTTACATGTTTCTGTACCCGCTTAATGTCTGGAATGGACACATAGAAGCCAAATAAACTGTTACAAACTCCTCCAATCGGTAGACTCTCAATATCCTTATTCAACAATATGGTTTGATCTATGAATCTCAGAGTTTCTTTCCTCTGTCTTCCGACATCAACTATGCCTCACGTGTGTGGACAACTCTAGATGTCGTTAGAAGTTACTGCTATTTGAAGACTTCCGCCCTATGGGATGATACGTAAACAAAGACTTTTCCAGTTGTTTGCCACCATTTTAAAGAATGCCAAGGACGATCTCCTGAATGAGTTCCAAATTATGCAAGCCAATCTACTTGGGACCGCTTCCTCAATCTCCAACGATTCGCATGAAATTTCAGACGTCACTTAGACCAGCTCTTTCACTGGCAAAGGTGATCTTGAATGCAATTTCTGTTGATGCTTCAACGTTCTTCAATTGGATTTTTCCAGCCTACCTTCCTCATTCTCAAGGATGCTCCTTTAAGGGAAGAAAATCCCGTAATTCAACTTCTTCCCATAAACTTCCTGACTTAACAAGCGCTAATTATTTAAATATTAGTTTATGACATATTAACTAATATTTAAATAATTAGCATTATTTATTATAATTAATTATGTAATATTAGTTTATGATATATTTAACTAATATTAAATAATCAACCTTATTTATTTAGTATCTCAAATGAGGAATTATTTAGGGGACATTGCAAGTCCTCCCATCCTGAGATTGCTTGTCCTCAAGCAATCAAATTTCTGAATGCTGAATCAACTGTCATTTGTATTAAAACTCCTGGGTCCCAAACCAATCTCATGAATTTTTTAGGAATCTTCTGCGCCACTTTGATATATCTAAAATTTGCTTCAATGTAAAATACTCTGCCAACCAATCTCATGAATTTTTTAGGAATCCGCTGCGCCACTTTGATACATCTAAAATTTGCTTCAATGTAAAATACTCTGCCAATCATGCAAACCCAAGGATCCCAAATCTGAACATCATCTTCAACATCAATCATCAAGAGGAAAGGAGAAGTATCTCATTCAGCGAAGCTTCATTAGTGAGTGTTTCATCAATTGTCCGTAGCCTGAAATTGTAAGAGAAATCACACCAATCCGTGCAACCAATTGTACTCAACACATTGAAGTATGGTGAAATTAATTTTTTTGTGTCATACTTATAATCATCATATCCTTCTGAGAAGGAAATCTGGAAAACTCATTAGAATTTGCTACCTGTAACACAACATCCACCAAAATCACTAACACTGTTTGTGGAGATATCTGTCCACGTTGATTATGTAAATCTGGTTGTTTAACTTTTGATAAACTATGACGATCACAAAGCTCAGTTTGAACACTCATTTCTGAATTTTTTTGAGAACCCATGTATCTATGCCTTCCCTTAATTTTTTGCAAGTTCTCCCTTCCTTGAGCAGCTATTGTCTTACCATGCTTAGCTTTCTCCATCCACATATTGCACTACAAGAGAGTCCTTTCTACGTGTTCACTACTAACCATCAATTCCCTAGGTTCGTTGTCCATTGCTGACGTGTCCCCAACAGCCGTAGTTTCTTCAATCCACGTTCCTTCATCCTCTTCACTTTGTTGGGCTGAATTCTTTGTCGGTCGTTGTAATAATTCTTCCCTATGGACTTCCTCAATGCCTTCCACTATTAGGTGGATTTCTTTAATCTTGAAATTATCTTCTTGTTTCTTTGGTGAAGGTGTCAGCCTTTCTGATTAGTGTAAAGAATAGTGAGCCATACTCAATTGTAAACACAATTCATCAACTTCTGTTTCTCTATCTTCGACGAGCTGGATAGCAAAGTCTCTGTACCTAAGCAATAACAAGTAATCTGATTTAGTTTGTTCTAATGCTACTTTGATCATTTGTAGTTGTGTACTATGAATTTCATTGGTAATTCCTTTGCCTTTCCTCCCTTTGGGATTTTCACATCAGTTCTTCAATGTAATTATGAGTATTGTCAATTCTTGTCAACACTTGTACAATTTTCTCCTTTGTGACCACCAAATGTTCCTTCAAATTTTGTCCTGCCAAACTACTCCGTTTATTCTCATCAAATTGAGTAGTAGTATCACACAAATTTTTTGATTCACTTTTATTTGTAAGAATACTCCCTTCATCAAAAACAATTGCCTTGTTATGGGTTACCATAGAATCCCCAACCTTATGAACATAATTCATCCCTTCTTTATACTTATCAAAGTTGACCTCTAAATCACCCACATAAAATCTTGAACACCCTTCTTTTGCTGGCTTAGTGATATCAGAATTTATGATTACATTATTGCACCGATCTGTAACACGAGTATTCAACTTCATCCCGTTTGTAATTATAGATGATTCTCTTATCTTGTAATTCTTTGCAAACTCCCTGAAACTCTATTCCACATTCATCATGAGAAAAACTATTCTCTTCAACACAACCTTTCTTCTGCTCTTCTTCCTTCAAGAGAGACCTCAGCTTTCCTTCACATCGTCTGAACACATTGCAAACCAATGTGTACGCAGATGAAGAAATTGCTCATCCATAGATAAAATAGGTTGGGAGATTGTTTCACTCTCATTGATAGTTAGAACCATAGTATCCTTCATAAGTGCAATGACCCCTTTTTCATGTGCCCTTCTGATTGTTACCAGGAAATGATGAAACATATCATAAATCAAATCTTGCAATCCCAAATCCAATAGTAGATTACTCACTCTGATTTCTGCAAAGGTTTTTAGTATAGCAGCCCTGCATGAGTATGGAGAACCACGAATGTTGTCCAGATCTTTGAAACTATCTACAATTAGGTACAATACCTCCTTCATTGTCTCATCGTCATAGGGAATTTTAGGTGCCAATATTCTCATAACCTCACTTAAGCACGAAGTAACCATCTGTCTGATCCCATTGTCTGAATGCTTCAGCAACCTATGTTGTTTTAAGGAAGTCATAACAGGAACAGGGGCTTGTTGAAATGAATTCATAGGCGACTGCTCCACTAAGGATACAAACTCATCTAATTCATTGAGTGTGTTGAAAAGACTATCCTTTGGCAGATACTGAATACTGAGTGTACTTCCAAGCTCACGTAGAATATTTATAGACCACTGCATGTCTTCTAATGCCATGCTTTAATCTGAAACCGAAGCTATAAAGATCTCCTACAGACTGGCAGAAATTTTAGCTCTGATACCACTGTAATATTCCCTGATGGAATCCTGCACAAATTAATACTAAGTCTGTACCATCCTTCAAATGGAGATACTTTCGCTGACTTCTCAATGATTTCGTACTTCAGAATTTTATCAAACATATGGCAAGTGAACATTATAACAAACAGTTTGCCTGCAATTATGATAATTCATCTGCAGACTCTGTATTTCCAGTTTCCAAGAATAATTGAGAATACGGGCTCAAAGCTTTTCGCTAAGAAAATGGTAAGGAAAAACATACAAATTAAAGTAAAATCTATCCCTATAATTTATAGAAGTAAATTCCCAGTTTATTCAGTTCCACATAAATATATTACAAATGGTGGAAATGAATGTCAGAACCTGATTTGTAGTTCCCATATGAGTCAGAGCATCATGATTGCACGCCAAGTCACAAGATATCTCAGTCTTCACTTAATGGACACAAATAACTCAATCCAGATTTCAGACTCAACATGCAGAGTTCAACTGAGAGCAGATTACATTAATATCTTCTCCTGAAATGCCAGAATTCATATTTATTTTACAAAGAACATTTGTGTTAAATTATCTCATTATATATTCTCAGATGGTATGAAGAGTTATCAATGCACCTATTAAATGGACTGCTTGCGTTCCTCTAAGCAAGTTGCTGTGCCAAATGAAAAGCTGGACCATGTTGGTACAAACGTGTCTCTGCTCTATGACACTTCGATTCTCTGCTGGCTACTGCTACGTTGATGATTCTGACTTTCAAACAGTGTTGTCTTCGTCAAACTCCCCAAATCCTCTGTCATGTATGTTGAAAGGGACCACTAGATATCATAATTTACATGTTTCTGTACCCGCCTAATGCCTGGAATGGACACGTAGAAGCCAACGAATAAACTGTTACAAACTCCTCCAATTGTCATACTCCTGATATCCTCATTCAACAATATGGTTTGATCTATGAATCTCAGAGTTTCTTTCCTCTGTCTTCCGACATCAACCATGCCTCACATGCGTGGACAACTCCAGATGTCATCAGAAGTCACTGCTATTTGAAGACTTCTGCCCTATGGGATGATACGTAAACAAAGACTTTTCCAGCTGTTTGCCACCATTTTAAAGAATGCCAAGGACAAACTCCTTAACGAGTTCCAAATTCTGCAAGCCAATCTACTTGGGACCACTTCCTCAATCTCCAATGATTCCCATGAAATTTCAGACGTCACTTAGGCCAGGTCTTTCACTGGCGAAGGTGATCTTGAATGCAATTCTTGTTGATGCTTCAACGTTCTTCAATTGGAATTTTCCAGCCCTCCTTCCTCATTCTCAAGGGTTCTCCTCTAAGGGAAGAAAATCCCATAATTCAACTTCCTTCCTTTAAACTTCTTGACTTAACAAGCCTTAATTATTTAAATATTAGTTTATGACATATTAACTAATATTTAAATAATTAGCATTATTTATTATAATTAATTATGTAATATTAGTTTATGATATATATATATATATATAACTAATATTAAATAATTAACCTTATTTATTTAGTATCTCAAATGAGGATTATTTAGGGGACATTACAAGTAGGATATTTTCTGTTTGTCATAACTAGCCATGATGAGGGACTGAGGAGGTCCCAGGGGAGAGAATGGTGATGTGGCCACCTTCTAAGCACGCCACCTCATGGTTGTGACTGGGGAGTCCCCATGGGACCAAAGGGGGACAAAGTGGACTGCCTTTGGGCTTAGGAAGGATAGGCTTTCAGGGCACCTTGTTGTTAATGCTCCTCACAGTCCCTACCATGGTAAATGGTTGTTCAATCATTAGAAGCAAGTTAGGAGTGGCGAGATGGAGGAGAATAGTGACAGGACCCCGCACCAGGTACGCCACCTCATATGTATGGAATGGGCCACATGAAGCCAATGGGGATGATAATTCCGCTCTCGGGCCTAGGGTAGGAGGTTTCTAGGGCACCTCATTAAGTCACCCTACCTTATCACTTCTATGGTTGGGTCACCTTTAAGTTAATTCTAGCAATCTATTGATTTGATTTATATCTTTCATATGTGTTATTTCTAAATTAAAGAAACCTAAGTATAACATTATGATTATAAATGAACCCTAACTGTGTTGCAGGATTTCAAGTTACAAAATCACATAATTGAAGAAACCCTATATATGGTAAACCTAACCCTAATCTTGTGCAATTGTGATTTTAGGGCAAATTCTGGGGCTAATTAGGGAGGGGACATTACACAAAGGTTGATGATTTGTCAACACAAAGGCATAAATCAGAAAGAAATGTTCCTTTTGGCCCATGTTTTTGGTTGTCAAAGCCTCATTAGAAAGGAATTTCAATGTGAGATAAGCTTGCCAAAGTGGGACAAGAAGTATGCTTTGCAAACATTTCAGTCCATTGGCATGCATAGAAATGTCAAAGTGTGTCAACGAGGAAGAGTCTACCTAGCTTGAGGATTTTTTTTTTGTATCGATGTGTGCCTCGAAGGTCGCACATGCCACAACTCATTCTAGAAAAAAATTTAAAAAAATATAATATTTTTATGTGATATGCACCACCTAACATTGAAAAAATCTCAAAATTTTAAGAGTTGTGGCATATGTCTATCCCATTGTGTGTATAATGTCCCTTTTCGGCCCATTCCAACTTTCTTGGAAAGTTCCAAGAATCTTGGAGAATTTAATATTGAAATGGAATTCCAATAATGTTAGTGAGTTCAGGAAATCAATGCAAGTCCTATGGTATTGTCCAGGGAGCATTCCACATCTTGGAGAATTTTGCTGTTTTTGGAAAGATTCAAACTTCAATAAGATTAATATTTAATAACACGCAAACTTAAGGTTATGTTGGCATTATTAGAGCTAATAATCTACCTATTTAGTATTTTCAGCAAATTGGTGGTAGTCCAAAAATATAATTTTAGTTGTAAACTGACTTAATATGGTTCAAAAGTAAATTACAATATCAGTAACTTTATAAAGAAATAAATTATGTTTTTTCTATTAAATGGTAATAAAATATAACTTATAGAAAGATCCCAAAAGGGGTTATAAAAGGAGGTTGAGAAAGCCATTTCCTGATTCCTGATATTTTGATTATTTGATATTTTCTTGAAACCCTAGTTGTGGAGGTTGGGTAGGTTTGTTCAACAACCGCCATAGGACGAGAATCCTAAAGTGAAGATTGGTTTTAGGAGAGAAAGATCTTCCCTAGCTGATATGGCATGATTGATTCAAGGCCATGGATTGTGCTAAAAGGTTATAATTTGATGTTGGAAGAGTTGTGCTGAATGAGAGATACCATCTTAGTTAAAACTGTGCTGAAGGTTAAACTATTGAGGTTTGTTTACAAATAATAATTTTATGTGGATCATATTGTATTCAGGGGAATTGAAGATTTTGTTGAAACTAGAGGACAAGGGCACTCCATAATGGGGTTTATTTAACCCCAGCTGTCTCATTTAGGGTCCTCAAAATGTCAATTTCCTATTTTCACTTCTTATACCTTGCTGGCCACTCCAAAAGGAGTGCGCGTTTTATTGGAGGAGGTGGTGCATTGGTTGGAAGAGGTGCGTAGCAGTTTGAAGGGGTTATACAACCCATTTTATTGTAGCTGCTCCATACTTCTAGATATTCACGGTATATAGAAGGGATGTACATCTGAAAGGAGTGATATGTGGAGATATATGTGTTAGCCGCATCCTAGAATGAGGTGTATGGTGTTATTCCATGCTTATTGTTTGAGTATATATTGGTCATCCACCTTTGAGGCACAAATATAATCAGGCGCCCAGCTTAAGTGACTTTGAGCAATCAAAAGGGACCTGCATCAACTAGGAGATTTGAATTGTGTGTAGCAATTTTGGTTGTCTGGAAGAAGTTTGAAGGCAGTTGGTAAATTTCCTTGAAGAGTTCAGACCATACTCAGCTGTGCGCTCTTATTTCACAGGATTCTTAATGCAAAGTAACTTTCTTAGACTATAGTGAGCAGCAATCTGCAGGTACTGATCCAATATGTGTTCTGGGTGGTAACAGCAGTGTGTTCCAGCATCTCGAGCAGTTTGTAAGTCCTCTGACGCCTCTACAAACCTGCACCTGTCAAGAACGCATAAATCATTAAATATATTCTTCCTTGCAACATTGAGTCTCTCAGGATCAGCCAAAGATTAGCTTGCAGTTCCATAACATTCTGAGTATGGATGCAACCATCAGAGGCAGATTCAAGGAAGTTTCAGACTGAGGTGTTTAATCTGGAAGTTCTGAAGTGTTGCAGCCATTCGTGGAGTAATTTCAGAATCATCATTTCATAGTGACAGGTCAAAATGTCTAGTGTATTGAAGATTTAATTGTTGAATCAGTCCATTGGTTCTTAGGCTAGACAAGTGAAGTCGAATCTGAAATTCATGATAATAAATCAGGAAACTGGACCGCTGTTATAATATTTGGCATTGAATCTTAAAAGAGTTCAATGTACTGCTGCACTGAAAATTCTTTGTTGTCTCTAATTATTCCATTGGGTGGTTGAAACAATTAATTTGAAGATATTTTATCAAAATTTTTTGTCAATTCACACAATATTCAGTTCGCTACCAACTGTTTTACAAAATACCCGTGTTCTGAAAAGGACAATTCTCTTGGAAGGGACATCACAGTGTGTGCCACTAGTGTTTTAAAAATCAAAATTCCTTGGAAAGGTGTGTGTCTAGAAGCCTATCCATCCACCAATACAAGGCAGTGGATTTTTTTTTGTTTAATTATTTAATTAATTTCTGGCTGACTCAAGTTGGTGTCCAGTTTGAGAGGGTATATCTTTATTAATAGCTTTTGATAACTATTAAAGGATGCATGAGCATTTAGAACTGAAGTTTAAAAAAAAGAATAAATCTATTGATAGGCAAAAACCGCACTGAAGTTATCAATTTAAGAAGTCTTCTGCACTTATTGTCTCCCACAACAAAAGTCAAGATTTACTTTTCAACAGTGCTATATCAGAATTTAACAACATAACGACTTTCAAAAGCATATTTTTTTTAGAATTCCACCATTCAAAGTCAGGAAATAATTTTTAAGCCTCTACTGTCATAAACATCCACTCTAGGTGGATGCTCACAACAGCGGCAAAACAGGAAAAAAGAACCTCTTTTTAAAAAAATTCTTTCAATTTCCGACTCAAATTTTGAAAGCGGAGGCCAATTTTGCCTTATATCAGCAAGACAACAAAAGGAGTGTGAAGTGACAATTCTACATTCTCTAAAATGCAATATTTAGCACCTCAATTTGGAAGTATCTTCGGTCCTTTGCTCATAAATATTCCCAAGTAAGGGAAATTGACTTACATCACATTTTATTGGATGAGTTTGATCTCGAAGGAAAGATCAATGAAGGAAATAGAGTGACAGAAATTATTTGATTGCAGCCTTGTCAAGCAGACTCATTTCCAATCTCAGTACAATGCTTAGTATTTGTTGTGGCTTGTGTCGAGCACAACGATCCCTAAAAGAGAGATAAGATCTATCAGTGGGTGTGTGTTATGCAGAATTGAGCTTGCATTTGCCATACCTCTAGGAGTCACTTAAGTAGAACTTGAGGAGTGTGAAAAAGCCTGGAAGAAACACTTGGTGGATTGTACAAAGCAAGTAGCCAAGTGTTGGCTTAAGGGGAAGAAAACAATTTCGCCAAGTAACTTGGGGTCAGGAGATTTAAATGATTTCTTTACAACCTAATGGTAAATAACTTGTACTCTTGAAAGAGAGGTCACAAGTTCGAATCTTGTAGGGGTAGGGTATGTACACCTTGTATTTGAAGCATAGTTAGGTTTCTCCTGCAAATTGGGAGTACGTGGAGTCCCATATACTGCAAGTCATCTGTAGACCTAAAAAACAGATTGCCTGGTATCCTGGATTGTAAAACACAATTGATTAATTATTAATTTTGATCACTCTTCTCAACTGAGTTATAGGTCTGTAGGCGACAATTATGCCATGAATAGTTAAATAAGACTTTTTGTTTGTTAATTTAATAAAACATTGTTCCAAAGGGGTGTCAGTTGTGTCGTCAGTTGGTGACAGTTGGAGACTTAACCAACCGTGTCACATCTATTTGTAGAGAGTCTGGAACAAGTGAAGGGTGTGGTTAATGTTGGAACTATTATGCTATGAAAGATATATCATTCTGTCATTTATGGTGTAATGTGATTCTATGTTATTCATGCTATTGTATTTCATTTATCTCTGGTATTATGCAATCCTGTTGAATCTGTATATGCTGTGCCATCTCGAGTTAGGCATCTAACATTTTGGCGCCGTTGCCTAAGTTCGAACTTGGCGGTCGAGGGAAGTAGGATTGGCGGGCTGGCGGCATAATGGGTCGTACCTTTGACCAACAAGTCCTGGTAACTGACAGTGACAAAGAAGACCATACCAAAGTAACTCGAGAGGACTAGTTAACACAGAACTTGGTTCACATGTGGGACGTGTCAGTTGACGAGTACGTATAGCGGGAGGCTCAGGAGAGAGCAGTCTCGGCAGGTACGATACACACTGAACTCACGGTGAGTGGTCCTGTGTATGATCTTTTGGGTAGCCTTCCAAGATTGTTGGCCCGAGCATTGTTGGAACTCCAGGATCAACGCGAGGCACGAGAAAGGGAGCAACGGAGACAACAAATATTGCAACAATACGAAGAGAGGAACCGGAGGGAGGAGGAACCAAGTGATACTAGCAAGCGTAAGTAACTCTGACAATTAATGCCCAACCTACCAAACAAGGACAAAAGGCAAAGCACGAAGGCGGAGACAGAAGGAGAGAAGGAAGCCGAAACTGCCGTACGGAGGTATTTGCGTATCCAAGAGCAAGCCTAGAGATGCCAACAACTAGAACAACTAGTGAAACAATCTGTTGGTCCCCCACTAGGGGCACGGGACGACAGAATACAACCGTCAAGAGAGGAGTGGGAAGAGATCGCCAGAGAACTACCACTCTTGAGCAATTCCTAGGCACACGAAGGATCTGACACCCACAGTTGGGAAGGTGGTGACTCTGTACCAACTGAACTATCCGTACATTCCGAAGAGTACAATAGCCAAGATGGAAATCTCGAAGGAGAGGTAGCGGATTTATTTGAGAGTACATTGCGGGGCATCGACAATCTTGTTATCTCAGAGGGATCAAGACTACGGAGAACATAATTAGAGACTTTGGGGAGAAGAGAGTATCGGTACCACTACGAAGAGGAAACCAAGACGTGAACGATAAAGGTGGAGGGGTAGAAGACTTGCGTGTAGTCGGAGGTGTTGAAGACGCATAGGGACATTGAGGAGGAACCAACCCACCGACGTCTAATAATGTGCACGTTACCTACCATATGTGGCAAATGGAAAACCCCTTGGAGAAGCAGAAACCGCCCAAGTTCAGTGGGGATGGATCATAGGATCCGGTCTGCCACTGTAAAACATGTGTAACGATATGGGAAGAAAATGGCTAGGATGACCATGACTACTGGTTGAAGGCTTTTCTTGCCACCTTATGAGGGATTGCAATTGATTGGTTCACGAACTCGCCAACAGGGGACAAGGCGACTTGGGATGACCTGAAAAAAGCATTCCAGGAGTTCAGATTGCTTTGTGAAGATGACGAAGTGGTAGCAGAAATCTACAACACAAAGCAAGGGAAAAATGAGACCATACGGTCCTACTATCGCAGGCTGAAAGAACTCATCGGCAAGTTAGACAACCAGCCAGCGAATGGCTTGAAGAAAAGGTGGTTCATTGAAGGGTTGAACCTGTCCCTCCGAAAGAAAATGGTGGTACCGCCATCCTCGTACACAGTGGCCTACAATCGGGCAATGAACATTGAAAGTGTAAACAAGACATCGAAAGGAAAGAAACGAACTAGTGACGATGATAGTATGGATGGCGAGAGGGAAGGGGAGTCTCGCACAATACAGGCCCTTCAGAAGGACATGATGAGGATGGTGAAGGAAATGCGAGAAGAGAAGGAAACTGCCAAGGAAGGCAAAGGCAAGGAACTATGGTGTATTGAGTGTAAGAACGAAGGGCACACCAAGGCTAACTGTCCCAAGAAACTATTCTGCGAAATCTGCCAAGTATTGGGACACTCCATTAAGGAGTGCCCGTACAACCTAAAAGTAAGGAGCACACAAGTGCTCTTTACCCAAGGAGAGCAAGCAACTCCGCCTACCACACCACCATGACAAACGAATTATAATGCTTTGCCCGGTGGGTATCATAACAATGGACGAGGAAGCAACAATAACAGAACAACAAGACACCAAGAAGCCGCATCCAATACGATGCGAAAGGACGACCCATGATACAATGCCGCAAATGTAATGAGTGGGGGCACTTCGCGAGAGACTACCAGAGTGGGCAAGGAGGCAGAAGCATGCTCTGCAAATGGTGTGGTCCTGGTAGCCACGAGGATGCTGATTGCCCTAAGGGGAAGGGGGTAACGTTGATAAACATCACAGGATTTGAGGTGTAATGTCCCCTTTTTGGGACACATTATTTTGTGCCTTATAGTTAGCCTTTCATCATGGTCCGGTGGGCTAACCGAGGCTTGGCTGGTAGTCAGAGGGATATTTGGCCTAGGTGTTTTTTGTTTTAGGCCAATCGGATCAGTTTCCACAGGGTTTCTAGGATGCTTACTATTTATAGTAAGTAGGAAGAACTCAGTGTTCTTGGCATTTCAGTAGTGGACTCGGAGCGTCTCGCCGAGAGCTTTCCGGCAAGCTATCACACGTCTCCATCCGAGTTCGTTTGGTCCTCTGTTTTAATGCCTGATTATTCCTCACTTTATTTTATTATGTCACTTTATAACCAACGGTTATATTTATTTAAAAAGTGACTTTAAGTGAGAATATGAAAAGACAAAGAGGGGAAACTGAAGAGTCACAGCCATTGCTTTAAAAGAAGGATTGAAGGCTCATTTGAGGGATGCTTAGTTTTTGATATGGTATTTATCTCTTGGAGATATCAGGAAGCTTTCAGCTTTCGAATACAGCCGTGAGGACGGAAACCCTTTTTGGCTTAGAGGAGGATTGGACGTAGCCCCAGTTCGTCTCCGGTGCGGATTCACTGCAGAGTTTGCCATTGCATTCACAGGTTCTTTATCATTCAGTCTTACTGTTAGTTCTGTATTGCAGATTGGTATGTTTGTAATGCATGGTTATTGTATTGCTGTTGTATAATACGATACCATCTCTCCGAGAAATTGTTGGAATATATTTGCGGGTTGTTCGAATATATTGCTGGTTATC
>MU227561.1:736995-811342 GCA_018584345.1 Thuja plicata
ATGTTTGTAATGCATGGTTATTGTATTGCTGTTGTATAATACGATACCATCTCTCCGAGAAATTGTTGGAATATATTTGCGGGTTGTTCGAATATATTGCTGGTTATCTTTGTTGAATCAATATTACGTTGCATGCAAGTATATGTTTTAAATTTCTGAGTTATATTTGAGAGATTTTTGGAAAATGGCCGGTTAGGGTCATTACAGGAGGTCTTGTCAATCACAAGGTCCCAGACGAAAAAATCCACGTACCCCGATCCACGTACAGAGAAAGAAAGGTTGAAGGAAGCCAGAATGGAAACGGAATTGGCAATGGAGGAAGAACGAAGGCAAACACATGGTACTCCCATATGATCAACATCAAAAGCCAACATCACACAACAAATGTTACAGGCAACGGTCCCAGTACGAGTGACAGACCTACTGGAGACGCTACCACAACAGAAGGTGGCAATCACTAACATAAGTGACACTAACAGTAGCCATGATATTGGAAAACATGGGGCAAATGAGACAGGAAAAAAAGACGAGGAAGCTACTACCTCGAGTGGTGCCACGGACCCTATGTTGTTGGCAATGGGTATCGGACGAACACTTGTAGTGGTCGAAATGGAAATCATGGGACGCACGCTGACCAACTCTATTGTAGATGGAGGATTTGGCGTAAATGTATCGCCAGAAGAAACGTGCTAGGCCCTTGGTAAACCTACACTCTGGCCGCCAACCTTCCACTTGGTAGGCGCTGACCAGCATGGTTTAAAACCAATCGGGACACTCATGGCGGAGAAGGTTGTTATTGGAACCCAACAATTCTTTCTAGATTTTGTTGTCATCGCCCTCGAAAGGAAGGGGTATGACGCCCTCCTCGGCAGGGGTTGGCTCATCACAACGAAGGCCAACCACAATTGGAAGAACACCCTTTCCATTGAGAGTGACGGAAAGAAATATGTCATCGACCTATAGAATCATGCGGTAAGCTAGGAACTGGCATCAGATTCCGAATCCAAAGGAGAGTTGGGTGAGGAAAGAGGGATGGGACCGGATGATGAGGGATTTCTGAGACTTGAGGATTGTTCGGAAGATGAAACGAGTTCACTAAATGGATTGTTCCACTGGCAGATGGAGGATTATGAAGTTTTCCATCCAAGCTGTAACATGTTGGAGCTTCTGGAGGAAACCGTCGACTGGAGACCAAAGCATTTGGAAAGAAACCTAAATTGCAGGAAACCATCGACTCAGGACCAAAGCATTTGGAAGAAAACACAGTTGGGAGCATATTGTACGCACATCGAGAAGGAAGAGGTCCGTATAGAAAAACACTAGCAAACTGTGCGGACAAGAGAAGGCAGGTTGGCAGACCTTTGTACGAACAAAGCAAGAAGCAAAGATCGTACGATCTATTCAGAGGTAGAAGGGATTGTATAGTGTACAGAACGAGCGGAGCAGGGTGGAAGAAGGAATAAACCTACAAGTGAGAGGAGAAATATCCCTACGGTAGAGGCCACAGGGGTTATCTGTACGGGAGAAAGGAAGGAAAAACGAGAGGTCGAAGCAATTAGAGACATGAAAGAAAATCAAAGAAGGGGAATTTTAGGCCGTACAAAACGTACGGAAACAACAGAGAACACAGTTGACACCTACGACAATAAGGAGACGACTTGGTTGTACGACTGGGAGAGAGGACATCCGCCATTCCTGTACGACGTGGAGTGGGGAGCGTACGCTTGGAGGACAAGATCGATGTACGAGGAGGCAAGAAAATTCAGTGTCGTACGGAGCATGAGCCGTTCGGACGAAGTGGCAGAGAACTTCCACGTACAGAGTAGGAGTTGTACGGATGAAGGGGCAGCAAAGTTTGACAGATGGAGTGGAAGTCCTACGGAACAGAGAGGATTCATACCCTACAGTTCGTACGCCTAACAGGTTCCGGTGCTCTCAAGTTGTCTGTACATATCATACGGTTGGTAGTAGCATAGCAGTCACTCAGTGGGCACTGTGGGCAGTGGAGTTGGCAGTACCATGACAGTTGGCATAGGAGAGATGGCATCAAAAAGAAATCAAGAAAATGGTGTGCAGTATGGAGTTTTGTGTGGTTTTCAAGGTGCTAATTTGGTCTTGGTGGCGGAGGCGCACTGCCCCTGGACCCCGTGAGGGGAGTTGCCCCTCGACGCCGCTGGGGGCGCTGCCCCCGAACCCCGCGAGGGGTGCTGCCCCTCGACCTTCGCAAGGGGCGTTGCCCCCAGACCCCCATTTGATTTTTGAACTACACTATAACTTTGAGTTTGTGCAGTACAACTCATTGTCTACATTCTTGTCATTAGTCTTCTTGGATATTACTTGATGTATACTTATCGTCTAGAAGATGGCTTTTTCTTTTGGGGGGGATGATGTAGGCGGCAATTATGCCACGAATAGTGAAATAAGACTTTTTGTTAGTTAATGTAGTGAAACATTGTTCCGAAGGGGTGTCAGTTGCTTGTAGTTTTCCGCTCAATATGCTCATAATCTTAGAATTAGAATGCTTTCTTGGTGACATTGAAAGCTCTTAGAGTGTTGTAGACCTTTATGAGTGATAGAAGATGTACTTTATATAGGGATCACAAGGTTATTTCAAATGTAAGCTGACAACTAATTATAAAATGCAAAGATCAAGATCAGAGCACAAATGACAGAGGCTGACACCCCAAAATATTAAAATTTTGGGCCCATTTTGGAGTGACTAGGGTGTTGGGCCCTCAAATCCAATTAGAAAGGGACCAGCAAAAGGAATAATGATGTGTTGGGGTCCAAAATATAGGACCTAGTCTCTAAATTAGCATTCAAGAATAATTAAGTTACAGGTTTGATAGTTAAATTATAGGGTAGCATAGTGCATAAATGGGCTTAAAATGATCCAGGAGAAAGCACATTTATGTAGGTGCCAAATAAAGTGTGAAATTGTAAAGGGATACAATTTACGACTCTGCACCATCATATGAGGAAAATGTTGAGAAGTTAAAGAAGGCAGGCGCTAAGATTGGATAAGAAACAAAAAGACAAAAGTATTTACACAAAGAGTTGTATCCTTCCTTGCTCAAGAGGATTCTAGGTGAGGTTTCATCTAATTTGATTGATTGGAAAACCAAATTGTTCTAAGTTGAGATTTTTTTTTTCATGGTTTGGAGTACAAATTCTATGCAAATATGCTGGTGACAAGGGATTCATTTGTGATTGTGATGAGGTTCATGGTGATTCCCAGTAATTGGTGAAGGAAAATTTCGGTTGCAATTAGCAAGTAGATAGCATGTAGGTTTTGGCAGTGATCACGGTCCATTTCCAAAAAGTAGAGAGAGATTTGAAGGACTTCAAGAAACTGGTTTCTATGGCAGAGTTGATTCGTCAAGCCCAAATTGTGCACCTAGATTTGGTTGCAGTTCCATGGAAAGTTAGAGTAGATCAGCTCCTCTAAAGTTTATAGAAGATTTCAACACTAGGTAATTCTAGTAAAGAAGCTGGATAGCATTTTTAGCTATCCCTATTTCCAGTCTAGTAAGCTAAATTAAAGGAAAACTATTTTGGGATCTTCCTATTCTCAAGGGAAATTTATTTTAGATTTCCTTTTATGCATTCAAAGAAAAAACTTTGGTTAATGTTTTAATTTGTTTTTGTAATAAACTCAACTATCAGTTTAATTCATACGTCAAAGCTTCATTTTTAAATTTTTATTGGCTAGGATTAGTTTATAATAAAGCTTCATTCATGCAGAGCTATTTTTGGGATTTAAGTAGTAGTTATTTTTTTGGTAATATGTTTTCATGCAATACTTGTAAATAGTATAAGTGCGTGCCATTTTGCACTTGGATGATCAATGATAATTGTCAAGCTTGCTCGTAGTTCAAAAACTCCAAATTGTTGTTCACTATCTCCTTATTGTTTATGTCTAAATTGTTTCATGTTAAATACAATTTGATATTTTTTGCAAACTTTATATTGCAATTACTTCTGAAAGAGCTGTTGCAACTTTTCTTTTGTATTTAAAATTTGTGTGTACTTGGCTCAAATATTGTCTAAACTTATAATTTGTGTTCCTTGGATTTAATTAAAATCATAAGGGTCAGTTATATTAGTTCATTTTCTGCAATAGATAGGATTCACATACATAAAATTTCTTATCTAGTGCAAATGTGATGACAATGTCTTGTGCTGTAGATTGAGGAAAAAAAGAAGTTATAGTATAGTTTATTTACCTTGCATACTGGAAAAGCCTTTAGAATTCAAGCTAAACGGATCTTACCCTTCCAATTTGAAGAACAATTTACTGTACTTGTTCAATATTGTGTTGCAAGAAATGTGTGAATTAAAATGCTAACAAAACCAGTGTTACTGGTTCATTGGATTTTGGCCCTAGATTCGGATCCGGGTCATATTGAGTTTGGAGTCTGAAATGGTCTGGCTACAAATCCAGCCAAGGGCTGTAAATGTCTTTGCAAGTGAAACTCACTTTGAACTTGGAGAAATTACTAGGAGCCCTCATTGAGCTCAGTTTCTTTTTGATATTCTTTTAATAATTTGTTTTGCTTTTTATATTGGGAAAGACAGAAACGGGAGCCCTAATGCTGCTTCTCAGTGGCTAAAGAAGCTAGAGGAATATGTCTTGCCAAGTCTAAATATGAAGAGAGGTGATAGGATAGTTTGACAAAGGACAAGTGTAGAGCATTGGATGCTAAAAAAGGCCAAGAACGTTGACACAAAGATACATCTACCCCCTCTTGGACAGAAGGACATTAAGCAAGAGTTCTCAGTTAATGTTGGGGACTTGCAATACAAAAATATTGGTAATGTTGTATGTTAATATCAGGGGAACAAATACCTGATGTAAACCATGAACAAACAAGCATGTGTATTGTGAAAATCTTTACTATACTCTAAAATATTGGTGAGGGATTTAAGAGAGGACTTCAAGTTTAAAAGAAATCTTTTTTAATATAATTAAACTGTTTTATTTGTGCTTGATATAAACCATCTTGATATATAACTATTTTATTTAAATACCCTAATCTTTAATGTATAATAACTTATTCTATCTCATTCAATTTATAATCTTTAATCCAATAATTTTTTATCTACATTCATACATACACTACATTATATATGGTCATAAAAAATTTAATGTCTCTAATATACATATATGGTTTTTATATGTTTTTGTATAGATGACCCCAAAGCCCAAAGTTATTATGAACAAGTCCATGAATTGAACCCCCATATCCTTAGTTAAACCAGCACCAAGATTGGTAACTTCATTTCATATGTCTCACGAGAATTTCTTTTTTGTTTTATGTAGACTTCATTGGGATCTAGCCTATCAGATGTTAACCTCTTATATTTGATTTTTTTTAGAGTTGATATGTGTTGCACATTTTCTACAACAAATGATATAGTGTTCAATAAAATATATGTGAATTGGTTGGAGTATAATGTTATACTTTTGTAATGCATTTGTGCATGCATCCGATTTTATCCATGTTTTGGAAGTGGTAGCAAGTTGTCAACCTTGGGCAACTTTGTTGACTTTGATTTAAATGGGATCTAAGATGCGAGACTAAAATTATTAGTTTATGAACGTGTTCATTTATCCAATGCTGTTGTCATTTATACAATATATTTCTTTCAATGAATTTATTATTTTATATTCGGTTTATATTTCCATCATGGCATAGGAACAGGCTAAATTTTGATTCTAAGAGAGTTGCGTGTGAAGATATTAAAAGAGGAGAAGTTATTTACATTAAAGTTGATTTTATTCATTCTTGATGATAAAAAGGATGATTTAGATGAGGAACTTACATTTTCTTTAATGTGTTAAGACATTGTTAGAAAGTAGTAGGTGACAAAATATGTTTATTAACTGTCTCAAATAATGAATTTCAATAGAGCATTCTTGTGTGGCTTGAATTTGATCTTTGGATTTTTTTTTTCCAGTTTCATGGGATGATTATTTTGAATTAGTAGAAAGCTATGTGCCATTGAATAATTCAAAATCAGAATTCTGAAATGAAGACTTATAAAAAGCAAAGAAAATATGTATAGTTAATAATGTAATAATGAAAATAAAGTATAGAAGTAATCTAGATAAGATGGGATGCCTTTTATGTACGTTAAGAATTATTCTTAACAAACTTTTATGTATGATTTTCTATATTTCTTCTGGGCTGCTATTTCTTATTTTGGCTTGTGTCTATCATCACTACCATGTATGTTATTATTCAAACATTATCTGTCTCTTTATGGGAAATCCATTTAAAGAAATGGTGTGTTTTCTTATGGATTGCCTGATTGGCTGGCCTACAACAGGGGAAAGATTATCTTCATCATTTCAAGCTAGTACTCGTGGATCTCTTCAATTTGGAATTTCAGAGGCTAATATTTCAAATATTGCTGTGCAAAAAGCAATTTGCGCAAGGTAATCATGCCTTATGGGGGCCTGGGGAAATGTTACTTAGCTGTACCAGTAAGCATTTTCCTAGCTTAACATAGCATAATGTCATTCAAAGCATATGGGTTGCATCAACTCATTCTATGTCAATATAAATTAAAAGTATCGAATTATGAATTTGTTTTTTATTTTATAAGAAGTAATTTACCCGAGAAAGGTAGCTTGGAGGCAACTCTAGTGCACTTTATCATATTTATGCTTTTAAATGTAACTATATTAGCTTTAATATCGCTCTTTTTTATTTGTTCAGAAAATAAAAATAAATATTAAATTACTTCATAGTTCATGCGTTGAAGTGTTAAATTTTTGGACCATGCTAACTAGTTTCTGTGCTTAGAAAATTAAATCTAAACACTAGGAGATCAAGCTTGATAAGTCCTATCACACATCACACTGAAAAGAAGGAACTGCAACTGTCTACTCATTAAGTCTTAAAAGAAATACCCTGCATTAGCTCAAAACTGGAATTAAATAATTACACTTACACCTCTGCTGTTCTTTTATATATGAAGTTGGCAAAGGAAATTAGAAAAAGAAAAGCCTAAACTTAAAATAAATCGGTCATGCACACATTTTTCTACATCATATTCAATGGTTAACTCACTGCTAAAACAGAACCTCCTCATGCAGGTGCCTGGCCTAAAACAAAAGAAAATCAGTGCCTTTCGAACTTGGAACAGCGCTTCTAAAGGACATGGCATATGCAACTCAAACATACATGTGCCTTTATCACAAGATGCCTACTGAAGGCTGTTGTGCCTTCACACATGCATCACTCAGTTGCACAGAAACTAAGGAGAAATCTTCTTTCACTTCTGCACTGTGTTGACACTGCTCTTGACCATGCCAAAGGTACTGGTGGGTATGCTTCTCTTCTGAGGGGAAGCTGCACTGCACTGGTGTGCTGCTGAAGGAAGAATACCTTTAGAACAACTTGTATTCAATTCTAAGAGAAGGTGGGTATGGCTGCACAAAATTTTGGAGCTCTCAAGGACACTGCATTTTTGATACATACTAGAGGAGAACCCAAAGTGTAATGTCCCCATTTTTTCGCCTTCCTTAGTGCCAGTGTTTCTAGCAGGATTGGCCTATTGTCCTGGTTCCCATAGACCAGTGTATTGCATAGGGAGCCCATCTAGGGGTTGTAGATTCACACAGGACATCCTTTGATTGCATTTTGAGAGTTTATCTGATGTCAGCAGTGGTCAGAGACAATCTCCTAATTTTAGGAGGGGCACCTATTTGATAAGAGGGGTCCTAATTTTGTGGAGACTGGCAGAAGGCTCTGTGAGCTGTTTTGGACAATTTGAGACAGTCTCCTAGATTTTAGGAGGGATCCCTATTTTTTAGGGATTGACTGGGAGTTGACCGGGAAGCACCAAGAGGTCGTCTTTGGGATTAGTTTGGAGCAGAGTTCCCTGACTCGTCGCAAGTTAGGCGAGTCACCGCGCTGAGAATACGCGCTGAGTCAGGATGACCTTGACTTGTGACTCCCTGACTCAGCGAGTTAGGGGCTGCCTCGCTGAGTTTGATGGTCGTGACTCAGCCGACGTCAAGCCCAAATGAAAACAAAAAAAAACAAAAACAACGCAAAGTTCAACATTTTTTTCACTTATCTCTTGCCTCCAACCCTAAAAGGTGTCTTGTTTCATTGTTATGAGAAGAAAAGAGGAAAAGTGAGAGAGGAAGAAAAGCAAGAGGCCATAGGTTTGCAACCAGCAAGGAAGAAGAGCTAAAAAGCTTCCACAAATCACATGACAATGAAAGGAGTCGTACGGATGAAGGGGCAGCAAAGTTTGACACACAGAGTGGAAGTCGTACGGAACAGAGAGGATTCAGACTGTACAGTTCGTACAACTAACAGGCACCGGTGCTCTCAAGTTGTTTGTACAGTCCGTACCGTTGGTAATAGCATAGAAGGCACTCCAGTGGGCACCATGGGCAGTGGAGTTGGTAGTACCATGACAGTTGGCAGAGGAGAGATGGCATCGAAAAAAAATCAAGAAAGTGGTGTGCGCCATGGAGTTTTGTGTGGTTTTCAAGGTGCTAATTTGGTCTTGGCAGTGGGGGCGCTGCCCCTCGACCCCGCTCTGTTTTGAATTCTAGTGCTGTTCAAAAGTTGTTTGTATAAATCATTCCTGAAAGAAGAGGAATAGATTAAGAGAATTGCCCTATTTTTAATTTCCAGTAAGTCCTCGTTGGAGCCACCTACGGTAAGAAGGGAGCCTCTGAGAGGAGAGAGTAATCTCATGTAACGTTGTCAAAAGTTACAATTTTGCAAGTTGTGGTCATAGTGGCTTACAAAACTTTTAGCCAACACATCATGGGGTGGCCTAGTTAGATGGTGATCTCGTATTTGCTCCCCTTTCTTGCATTTCCTTTTGTTCTCTACATGATTGTTGCCAAGTTATAAATAGATTAATAAGTCAGAATAACATTTCATATTATCACACAAACAATTATATGAGTTGAGTATCGGTTCTACTACTTCATTTCATAGCTCAACATTTGTAGAATACAATCTTATTTCAGGGAATATGATTTCAGTCTGCTGTTGTAAATTAGGCAGATTGGATCTGATGCAATTTTCCCTTTTGCATGATGACTTCTGCCCTTTGGATAAGTGCTGGTTGGATTCGATTGATGATTTGAGGTATGGAGGAGTGATGCTTGATAAGTCCCCTTCAATGCTTGGAATGAATTCAACTTTCTTGGTGGAATGGTCACCACCTTTCATAATAATTGAGTCATCACTTTACATTGTTGCCTTTGAGAATAATATATTATTCCTCAAATTGATCTCCCTTTTTATCTCCTCCTCAATTGAAACCTTCTGCCCTTTATATCTTCCGATGTGAGGGAGATTCACACCTCTATATAATGGTCACAACCTTTCACAATTACCACCCTTAGAAAGGGTCACAACCCTTCTTCATTGCTGCCCTTTGAAAGAGGCACTTCCTTATCTTCTTCTCATTCCTTTCTTCTTCCATTAATGCTTCCTTAATTCCTTTACTCCATACTTTCTTCCTTCCTCCATTATATTCTTCTTTCAAATGAAGTTCGCTTCTCTCCCTTTTATATCTCATGTTTGAGGGAGTCGCAACTTTTCATTTCATGCCTTTTGATCATTCATTAAACTTGCTAAATTTTAATTATGTTATATATTTTTATTTTTATTCTTTTATATTTTAATTTTATTATTAAATCCTATTTCAGGACGGGGACATTACAAATTTATATGGAGCAAGGTTGTTAATGTTATACTTTACTTAAGGGTGGGTGGCGTATGAAAACATGCTATACTCCATTCAGGAGATCCTTGTTCCTCTGCCTATGTTTGATGATTTGTGTTTAAGGCATGCACCAGGTCAAGGGTCTAATTAATGGTGGAACTCCAACAAACAATTTGCTGGAAAAGCTGTAGAGCAGTTTAATTGACAGCTGCTTTTATCTTTCACAATGGTTTGTGGAGTTGCTGAGGATTTGGGATTCTTAGTCTGAAATAAATGCAAGGATTAACTTGTTATATGTACAATTATTCTGGAAAAATAATAACTCCAGGACTTAGGAATGGAGTATCTTTTGTTTTAGAGAAATATACTTCCATGGTGTAATACTGAATACATAGAGAGAGATTCTTATAGTTGACAACTGAGAAGAGGATACAAGGCAGAAATTCAGTTGGAAGGCTTCAACTAGCTGCATAAACAACACCAACCATCAACAGTTGTTTTTCAAATGTTTTTTCAACAGAGATACTGCTGTAGTGTTATAGGGTCTTGTGGATTCCACAAAATTTCTCAGACAAGAAGGAGCACACATCTTTTAGTAAATCTCTTGAGCAGCATTAACTGGTACATATAACTAACTGAGCATGTACATGACCGGACTGTAAGGGTTATGATAAAAAAAAAGGTTACTTGGTTGATGATGATCAGCTATAGCAAAGCTTTATGAAGGGGTCTGGGCTGTAGATTTGAATGAGAAATTATTTTCTAATCCTTAGTGTACATAGAAGGGGACAATTGATGACACTCACTACATTTTTTGTTGGTCCTTTCTTATACTTGACTACAAGACGAAACTGCTACTTATAAAATACATGATAACTCATAAAATTCTTGAGTCAGGAATGAGGAATTGCAGTGCTTTGCGATGTAGTGCTGGAATTGACGGTTATTTTCTGAGAAGGAAAAGTCTCTTCTGCTTTGGTGGTGATCTTTTGAACAGGGCGCTGAATTTTGTCATAGAATCAGTGAGTTTTATTGCGAATCTCAAATATTGTGACGATGTCCTCCTTGCTTTAAATGGCGCCTGTAGCAAATTGAGGGGCATCATTTTTTTTCTCTAAACTGCAAGTACATGTACAAAGGAAAGATTATATTTGAGGTGTTGGAAAGCATTTTCTGGCACTGCCCTCCTTTAGAATGTGTTCATCATCTGCTCAAATGTTTGAAATTTAACATAAGAAAATTGCATTGAATTCTAAAAATCTTTAGTCAATTGAAAATTATCAAGGATATTTTAAAACAACTAAAGCAAGGCTGCAAGTGCTACATATCATTTTTTTCTAGCTGCATCCTGCAAAAAATTGGGTAGTACTGCATGTGTCGACCTCTTTACATCTTATCAAATGACTTCAATCTTCTAGCCTATCTACTGTACTTTTTGTTGCCTTATGCAAGTATGTTATTTTACATCATAAATTAAGTATAATAGATTGCATGCTATTCGCTATATTGTTGGCAGGTTGTTGAACGATTAAACTATTATGATGTGTAAGGCTATTAGTCAACACCTTTGAACTTTAAATTTCTTATCTCAAAACTTGTCTTTCATTAAACAGCTTAATCCTTTGCACATTAAGCTTTATTTCCTCAGGCTTACTGTTATTTTTAAGTCTGCTTATAATTTTTTGTAAAGCCTATTCCAATGCAGACTTTTGTGCCTCTTACGAGGTTCTCCAACTCTGTTTGATGAAAAAAAGTATTCAATTACTAAATCTTCTTTGAAAAGCTTAGTGAAATTAGACAGGCAAAATGTCTGATTATCCCTTCACAATCTGACCTTCATGGGTTGCCTTTGGAGGTAAACTATTAGCTTTAATCCAAACTGAGATGTTATATTCATTCTGGGACACCATATAGAAATGCTTATTGAGAAATTTCATATCTGAAAGTCTTGATGCTCTATCTTAGAGAAATAGAAATACAAATTTTACTCTGTTAGCCAATTATTGCAAACAAGGGTAACTTGGGTTTATCATTGACTGCAAATGTTAGGACAGCCAATTTGCACTGGGTCCTAGTCTACCCTTTTTTTTTCAAATCAAACTACTCTAGATTGGCCACATGTTTTGTGTACTATATAAATATTTACCTGCTGCAGTGACAGTCTTTTTGAACATTGACCATTGATCCCTAAGATTCATCTATCATTAATTTTGAATAAAGGTGGGATTTCGTTGTATGCACTGCTCTTTGCTTGCATTTTTCAAGTTGTGGATGATTCTGTTCACAATTTATCTGGCATTTTTCTACATTGAATTATATCGAGTTGTTGATTTAGCTTGACTGACTCTTCTTGACCTGTATTTCAACTGTAGTTTATAATTAGATAGATCATTTTTAAAACGATGAATTTTTACCTTAAGTTTTCATAGGGATTTTTCTGCAGTTGCATGCTTGATCTTGATTGTTGAAAATAGTGCAGTAAACTCTAATGGGAAACTCACCTGGCCTTGTACCCCAAAACTGCTTTGAAAAATCCTTTCCCATGGACATTTGCCCAGGAAACTTCCAGAAACATGGCCTTTTGAATTTAACATGAGCTGTAGGCAGTATGTCATTATCATGTGAACAATTAACATTTTTTGCAATGTCAGGATGGATAATGGACTAAGAAAGTTTTGCTTTCCTGGGGTGAAGGTGTCCTGTTAAAAGCCTTCCAAACTTCTTAAATACCAGGAATGATGAATTCCTTGAATGTGGATCTAAGATATTTTTTTTGATCTGTAATGCACGTCTTCTCCCTCCCCTAGATGGCAGTATGCTTTGGTGTTATGAGGGTTTTTTGAAGCACTTGAAACATAAAAGCCTAATCCTTTCATAATGATCCTTCTGTGTTGATAGTCGGTTTGGGTGTGGATTGTTGTCCGTAGTTTTGAATTTGCAAAATTAAGACAACGCTACGAATTTTTTGATGAATTCATAGTTTTCTTCTCTAAGGCATTTTAAAGGTGTTTCTCGAAGGCAATCAATCATACCTTGATTCGACCTTGGTTTTTTGTCCTTTAGGTGTCGTTTTTCGAGATTTTTGTTGAGTTTTTCTTAGTCATCTTGGCAATTTCGGGTTTTATTTTCCTGATTGCTAGTACTTGATTTGTGAAATCCTTGAGTTTTTGATTGATTTTTCTTGTTTGATTTGATCTTTTTGTTTTCCTTTTGTGTCATAGATTCTTCGTCCTTTTCATTTTAAAGTTTTTAAGTTGTCGTGTGTTCAAACTTATGCTTTATCTAAAGGAAAAACATAAGTAATGTTACTTGCAATCGGGTTTCTATTTCCCGACTGTAAGTGATATTCTTCTTCTTTATAAACTTGTAATTGGGTTTTTATTTTCCAAATGCAAGTATTATGTTGAGATAGTAAAAGATATGTTACTTGTATTGTAAATCCAAAAATCTGACGCTTCCTTTGGTCGTGAATTTTGAGTTGCATTACAATTTAATAATACTTGCAATTTATTTTCCGATTGCAAGTGTTATTTTTGTTATCATTTTTCGCATCCAGCTCAAATTCTTGAGAGCTGGGTAGCTGATCAACTATGTATGGTTGATATGGTTCATTTTAAACTTTTAAGGTTGAGGTGTTTCTGTTGAGCTGATTTCTAAGTGCAGAAATAAACTGAAAAGGATAACCAAGTGTAGAAAGAATCATCATTTTCTTTTATTTCAAGAAAGAGAAGTAATATAAGATATGCAGAAATGTTTTAAAGACATTATCAGAATTACATTTTGCATCATAAAATATCTTTCATCTTTTCATTTCCAAAGAAGAAAATGCATAGAATTTAAGATGCCACACAAGCTGTGGCTGCTACTAAAACTATGCAAGAAAAGACATGCATATATACAGAAGTCAAGATAAAGATAAGGGATGGTTCCATCATTGCCTGGATGGAATGATGGATGAGGTTGTTGAGTGTTCCTGGTTGGCTGGTTGAAGAGATTACAGCTCCTGGAGGTGCTTGCAAAATATGGAAAAAGAGGGTGTTAGTCCAAAATAGACTAAGCAATGATGAAACTAACACTTATCTCTAAGCAACACAGCAATACAAATACATGTTCAGAGTGGGCAAGAAGAGCAATCAAGAAAGCAAGCAGAAAATGTTTTAATACTAATGATTTTTTGTTATGTGCAGAAACAGGTGAAAGCTAAATAGGTTGTTGAAGGGACACATGTATGCTACATGTGTGAAACCTTCCAACTGAGAAAAGAAGAGGCGGAGATTGAAGATTTGAGGAGGCTATTGAGGGGGGGTATGCATAAGTTTCAAGCTTGGGACCTTCTGGCCGAATCATGGAGCTATTTGAAGACCTATGTTGTTGAAGGGATGTACTTGTCTCAGGTATGAAGCCTTCTATTTTATCAAGTTTCAGATCAAACATCAAACAATACAAAGTTCTTAAGCAGAAAGATCACTTTAAGACCATTAAAGAGAGCAGCTACAACAACTAGTATCTAATGCTGAACAAGGAATTGAAAAGGCAAATAGGAGACAATCATCTTATATTGGTCAACATCAAGATGCAATCACACAGGATAGCAAGTTCTATACGAGGGCTGCTACAACAAGATCATCAAACACATGAAGGAATGCCATTCTAAGAAGTAGTGATGATATGTTTTCAGGAAAATGCCAATGCAAAAAGAGTTAGAGCAGCAATAGATTTCATAAGACAGTGACCTTCATAGCAGTGAATACCATGAATCTGCATGATGTCATGTACAAGAAGTTATTATATGCTGAGGAGATGAGATTTTCAGTCACATTAATCTCAGAACAGCCATGACATCCAATTTCAAAGGAAAAAAAAGCACAATATTATTGCAGTTTTACACAAAGAAGTACAAACAAGGTACATCATGAAACAAGAAATGAGCAGCATGTTCATCAGTAAGAAAGAATATATGGCAAGTTATGTCCGTCAAGAAACGTCTGTTACAGACAAGATAAGTGCAAATCAAGGAAATCAGTAATCCAATCATAGCACATGATATAACCATATTTAAAAGAAATAACAATGTTATTTTTCCAGCAAAGCAACCGCAGTGTTAATCAATAGGGAACATATACAAGATTGCCAAGAAAAGCTTTATCAAAGAGATGCATGTCAAGTAACATTGAGTAATGGAGGTATGGTTGCAAAGAGTGTATGACCATAGTGATGATATGTTTTCAAGAAAATGCTAAATACAATATAAGAGAGAGGACCTAATGCTTGATCATGATCAATAATAAAGACATGGCACTGTTTCAGTAATATGTCATAGAAATCATGTTTCAGGTATATTGAGCAAACTATATACTCGAAGCCTTTAAATCTGAACATGAGGACAACAAGCCTTCAGTGGGATTTAAGTGCCACATACCATACAAGTGGCTGATCAAAATTACAATGAAGGTGTCAAGCCCTGTGTAAAGACAAGTGACTTCAACTCATAAAGTCCTCTGATTTTGTTATTTCATAAGACAGATTAAGGACAGATATTTATCATGATGGTTGAAGCATAAGACCAATGTTCATAAATAACAAAAGGCACTCGAAAGCATAGTAATCACAGGAAAAGCATCGTGGATTTAGATCAGACTTTCACAGTGACCAATCAGGACTACTTCAAATTCAGGTAGAGAGAGCTTTCAATAATGTGGCAGCCAGAGTAATACAAGGGCATTGTCCAAGAAGTGAGCTGCTATGTATTTAGAGGACGGTGTGTGTCATGTTGCTGTCACAAAGTTAAGGGAACTGGGCCATGTAAAATAATGTAAGATTCATGGTTGAAGAGTAGGCACCCAGACTACAAGTGATGATATTCATTAAGAAGTGTTACAGGAATGTGAAAGAGGCTTTTTATGGTTGCAGTGGCAGCATAAAAGAAAGTAAAATGAAACCCTTGTGTTTACTTATACAAAACGAATAAGGAATATCTTCCCTGGGAATCACATATGGAGTAACACAATAGAACAACCGTGGCCTCAAAGAACCATGTTTCTACGTAGGATACTAGGTACAAGTATTATAAGCCACGACCAAAACCACGAAGAGAGGAAAAACCAGATAGCCCACGACCATGAAGAAGTATCAGAATGCAACGAGAAGCATGAGGAATGTTTTTTAAAGAATAGTCGTGGTGAATATATTTATTCAAATCCTCACCAAGGGTCGCAACTAATATACTAGTAACATTTTTGGTTTCTTCTTCCTACGAATAAAGAGCTTTATATGTCTTTCCAAAGAAACAAAAGGCATTATTTTCAGAATATGAGGATTCCAGTTAGGGTCGCGACCAGTATAAATGGAGCTTAAAATACAAATACACAGAGGTCCCAATACAAAACTACGACTATGTTACCCCATAGAAAGCAAAGGAAAATGACATCAAATGTTGAAGAGGTTTCAAAGCCGTAGTTTGAACCAAAGAAAAGCTGTTTGAACTATGGAAAGGCTCGAATTACCTGTGAGATCATTGTGTTTGTAATAAGGTCGCAATGAATGTGTTGGCTAAATATTTTGCAAGTCACTAAGACTACAACTTGTCAAAATGTTACTTTTAGGCAGCAGTATGTGAGATTTCTCTCTCCTTAGCAATAGGGGAGGCTCTCTTCTTATCGCAGGTGGCTTTAATCAAAACTGAACTGTATTACAAACAGTTCTTGCTACGGTAATACTGGTGGCTTAAGGATTGACGTAAGAACAATCCTTAAGACAATAATCTATTCTAACTAAAAATGAAATAAATATAAGAGCTCAAAGTCTCTTATCTTTGCTTCAGATAATCACTCTAAATTTGGATGCACAAGAAAGCTCAAAGTCTTTCTTCGAACACCCTCTACTTTGATAAAAATTCTATCAATAAAGCCCAAAGTCTTCAGCCTTGAATTGTTGCAGCCACCTACTATCTATAGTAATCTGAACATTTCACTCTTATTAAATTATAAGATCTCACAGGCTAGTAGGGATCTTGCTCTGATACCTTGTTTAATTTTAATGCTCGATTAACCACAGGCAATCCCATTGCCCTCCCAACCATAGACGAATAATCGTCTCCCCCGAGCACTCAGACATGTTAATCTGTCATTATGTATTATATTGTTATATCTGGAATGAGATCACACATCTCACTATATGTATGCAAGAGGTGCCCTTTCACCAAGGGATGCCACTCTTATATATGATTATAATTATATATATATATTAAATAATCATATAATATAATATAATAATTATATTATCAATATAATAATATAATTATATTATCACATAATAATATAATTATATTATCTCATAATAATAATTAATAATTATTATATTATCAATCAATGATTTTATTAATATAATTATATTATAACATAATTATATTATCACGACCTTTTATGTTATCTATGTCGGCCTGGAGGAATCCGACCATAGCTACAATAATATTAACAGTTTTTAATGTTGTCACAAGAGACTCATGCTTTTTCAAGAATTATTTTCTTTTTCATAGATGTTTAACAAGTTGCAGTCAAAGGATTGATCAGAAAGAAGCAAGGTATTGTTTTTGGCTAAGAAATATGGATTACATTGGGGTATTTAATAAGCATGATATTAGATAAGTCAATTTCTCCGTTTCCCTGATGATTTATTTGCGAGATTCTTTCAGGTTATTTAGTTTTCTTCTACGAAATAAGATTCTTTCATAATGTAGTTTTCTTCTAATAATGAGATTCTTTCATGTTTGTTTATTCCTCTTGAATGCACGCTTTTCTATTTTCATAGATGACATATTTATCTGTATTTTGGCATTGGCATCTAATTTGTCTGTCTGCTTCAACCCTTTCTCCATAGGCGTGGATGCAGGTTTGCAGTCTTGCATTTGAAACTTGTCCAATAGATTGTGGGCATACTTAGATTGAGATAATAAGAAGATACTACCTTTAGTCTGCCAAACTTCAACACCGAAACAGTAGTGCAGAAGTCCCGAGTTTGTCATGTCAAATGATTGACACACTCTATTTGATTTGATCGATCAAAAGTGCCGAACTACCAGTTATAATGAGGTCATCAACATAGATAACAAGAAGAAGAATATCACCACCAGTGTATTTGACATATAGATTAGAATCAAATGGACTCCTCTGAAAACCATTATCAGAAAGGTACTTGTCAATTTCTATGTACCAAGCCCAAGGAGCTTGTTTCAGGCCATAGGATGCACTAATATTCTTTCCCAACAACCTTGAAACCAGGAGGCTGTGTCATTTAGACTTCTTCCTGCAACTCACTATTGAGGAAGGCACTCTTAACATCCATTTGATGGACTTTCCAACCAAATTGAGTTGCTAAGGCAAGGACAAGCCAGTTGGTACTTGTTTTGGCTGTAGGAGCAAAGGTCTCATCATAGTCAATGCCCGCTTTCTGTGAGAACCCCCTAGCAACGAGATGAGCTTTGTACTTGTCAAGGGTTCTGTGAACATTGTACTTAACTTTATAGACCCATTTGCAGCTAATGGGCTAATTCCCTGGAGGAAGATCAGAAGGACCCAAGTGTTATTCTTCAGAAGACTCTGGTGTTTAGCTTCCATAGCCGTTTACCACTTAGGAATCCCTTTAGCTTTAGAGTATGTTTGAGGCCCTAAAATACTATGAATGTTGGCCATGCGAGCAAAGTTGACTGTATCATGCTGCTTGCTCTTGTTTCTGGAAGATCTACTCATGATGAGCTCATTAGGACGAAGATCACTGATAGTCTTAGCCCACCATTTAGGCCAAAGAGTAGAAGAACGAACATCAAATGTAGGGGGAATAACTGGAATAGGTACAAGAGGAGCATCATCCAGTGGAAATTCAAGTAGTGCATCATCAAATTCAGAATCTACATCATCCCTCCCATTAGGTGAACCAAATGGAAGATGGACACCCAAATTAGCAACCTTTAAAGGCTGATCCTTAGAATGTTGTTCAAACAAGGAAAGCTAAAAAGGTCCCCTTTCTTCATCAAAGACAACATCACAATTGTAGATAAGATGATCAATGTCTATATTAATTAGCTGGTAAGCCTTGTGGTTGTCACTATACCCTGTGAACATAAGTTTTTTACTCTTGGAATCCAATTTGGAGTGCTAGGCATTTGGAATCCATACATATGCTAAAGAGCCAAAGGCTTTTAGATAACTGATCCTAGGCTTGCGACCAATCTAGGGTTCCTCAAGAGTTTTCCCCTTAACAAATTATGTGGGAGACTGATTAAGAAGATAGACTGCAGTGAAAACTGCTTCTACCCAAAATTTCTTAGGAACATTCTTGTGTTCCATCATTGACCTAGCCATTTTAGTGAAAGTCACCAACACCATTCTGCTATGGAGTGTATGGTGTGGTTAACTGGCGTTTGATGCCTTGTGTATCAAAAAAGGTGGAGAAAGCAGTAGAACAAAACTCCCCCCCATCATCTGACCTAAGAGTGACAATAGGACAACCAAACTCTTTTTCTACTAAGGCCTTAAATTTCTGAAATATAGTAAACACATCTGGTTGTTGTCTAAGAAAGTACACCCACATTTTGTGACTGAAATCATCAACAAAAAACAAGCAATACCTAGCACCAGTAACAGAAGAAATATTCATTGGACCACATACTTCAGCATGAATCAACTGCAATACCTTTGAGGCTCGCCATGAGTTACAATCCTTGAATGACGCCTTTTGCTTCTTTCCAGCCTGACAAGCTCCACAAACTCAGCAATTCTAAGTTTGAATCTTAGGTAAGCCAAGAACAAGATCCTCCCAAACAAACTGAGCAAGATAGTGAATGTTTAGGTGATCATACCGCTAATGCCAGAGGCTGCTAATGGAAGATGATTAAGCGGCAAAAGCATGCTTAAGGGAATCACCCGAATCCACAAGTTTGTACAGACCATGATCCTTGATGCCAACAACCATAGTAGTGCAAGTCGGACAATCAACAATCGAACACTTGTGTGAAGTAAATACCACATCAAGCTGAGGAGAATGTCGCATAATCTGGCTCACTAAGAGAAGATTCAGTTCCATAGTAGGAACGTAGTATACATTGAAGAATATGAGATTCCTCCCACCAGACTGTATCTGAATGTTGCCCTTGCTGACAACTGTATACTCTTCTTCACCAAAAATGACTGAATCAGTAAAAGGTGAGAAGTCAGTGAACCAATCATGTTGATGAGTGAAGTGTCAAGAAGCGCTAGTCTCTATACCAAGCAGAAGATTTCACATGATTTGCAGGTCGCTTTGCCATGAAAGCATAAAACACAGATTCGTTATGCTTTGAGTGCTCTGCGACATTGGCTTTAGGCTAAGACCCTCCCTTCTTTCGTTGTTCATAAGCAATCCGACTCTGACAGTTCTGTATCAGGTGACCATATTTGCGGCAGTGGTTACATTGATCTTTCTTCTTCTTTGAGCTATCCTGAGGCTGACTGGAGCCTTTTTCTTGAGAGGATTGAGCTTTGCCTTTATCCTTGTGAAAGGATTTGGCTGCGAAGGCTTGTTCTGAGGAGGATGAAGTTGCATTGCTACCAAACTGTTGTTTCCAACGATCCTGCTTTAGAAGTTTGGGGCATAAGTCAAAAAACTTTAAGTCTACATTAGTTGTAGTAATGTTGAGCATTTCTATGAAGTGCTCATAGGATTTAGGTTGACTTTTCAAAGTTATGAATACCATATCCTCTTCCTCAATTTTTCGACCAATGGCCTCAAGATGATCTATAATCTCCTTAATCTTTGTCAGATGCTCCTGCAAGGACATACACTCATCCATCGTGATAGAAAATAGCTAGTTCTTCAGGAGGAATGCACAACTCTTATCTGATGTCTCATGGAGATCCTTCAATAGAGTCCAGATTTCTATAGCTGTCTTGCCGGATGGCACTTGTGGTAACTGATCATCAGTAACTGAAAGCTTGGGAAGCATGACTGCTTCTTGGTTGCGCTCATCAAACTTATCCTGATCTTGTTAGGGCTGGTAGGAGAAGACTCTTTACCCAAAACTAGCTCATAGGCGACGATACTTGAAGATAGTCATCATCCTATGCTTCCATGTATTGTATTTTTTGCCGTTGAATCGCTGGTTGCCTTTCAACATTATGTTAGTCAAAGACACCATTTGCACGCTTTCCAAGGCTCGAAAACTGAGAAAATCTGAAGAGCTGAAAAACAAAGTGTGGAACCCAAAGCATATATCCCAATGCATGAACAAAGGTAGATTCAAGTATAGACTTAAAAAAATGAAGTATGATTGTCACATTTTTTGAGGTACAATTTTTGGCAGACCCTAAAAAATTGTACGAAGACCTAGAAATCTCCTCGAAAAACCCCCAAAGAATATGTAGGCTTAACTTTTTTTCAACCAAAAAATTAGAGGATCTTTGAAAATCCCTAGTTGGCTAGAAAAATGTCTACAAACAGTAAATGGCAAAAATCTTAAAAAGGCAGAGTTGTAGAAAACCATAGGCTATGCAAAAACTTGAAAAAATTGTTGCAAATCACGAGCAAAGATCACATATTCAGAAAAATGCGGGCAGAGAGCTGTCGTGAAACACAAAAATTGTGAGAAAAGAAAGTCGCGGCTAGATCGTATAGAGAAACCCATTGTACATGAATCAGGAGGCCCGTTGAATATGGAGAAAAGAAAAAACTGCCGTCGTTTTTGCAAAAAACGACAACAAAGGGGCCCAAAAAACTCCAAATTGTGGGCAGAGAAACAAAAATCCCGTCGCTGAGGAAAACCTTTGGGTTGCAGAGACTTTCGTGGCTGGTTAAAAAAACGATGCACAACCATAGAAGGATATGGAGGAAGTTGCACCGAGCAGAAAAAAACGCGTCAAATAGAGACCCTCTGGCCCTCATCAATATCTGAATCAACAAACATATGAGAAGTCTTAGCCTCAACCTCATCATAGTACACCCACATAGAATGGTTTGCCTTACTCTTAGGCCTTAAGGGACAATTGTGCTCTCTGTTAAAAGGTTCCTTGCACCAAAAACATAGTTGTCTCCTCCTCAAATCCTCACGAGTCACCTCATCATATTTCCTAGTAGATTTCTTTTTTTCATCAACCATTGGTGGAGGCACCTCATTTGTGGCTAAAGTAGTAGATTTAGGCTGTTCTTGCCCTTTAGAGGCTGCAAGCTCCATGTTACTAGCTTTCTTGATGGCCCCTTGTAGGAACTGAAGATCAAATGCTCTAAGCCACCTGCTTAAGGGCTCTTGTAATCCCTCTGTAAATAACATAACCAATCGTTTCTTTGTCATATTAGGAACCATGAACGAGTCTCAAGAATTCAGCAATAAAGGATTCCAAACTACCGGTCTGCTTGAGCTGAGCAAGGTCCCGGAAATAAGTTTCTGGATCCTTCTGATCAAAACGTTCTACCAAACCATCTACAAACTCCTGGTAAGATACGATCTGATCATGATGCAAGGAGACCAACCCATGGTACCACTAGTCATGGGCTATACCATCTAAATGTAAAACGACAAACCTGATGGCGTCCTCAGACATAGGACGTAAAGTCAAATAAGTGTCGAGTTTGTGAATCCAAGCTCTGGCTGTCATTTTCCCACTCCCATCAAAGTGTGTCAAGGTCAGTTTGCTGGTTGCTTGTTTCAATTCATGATTCACCTGTCTCTATCTCCCATTAGGTCTACCTTTAGAACATTCTCTCTTCTGAGTCATGAACCTGTCAAAATTAAGATGCTGCTTTACATCCGGAGGTAAAGCATCCCATTATGTATGTAAAGCCAATATGTCATCAGTAAATGAAACTTCATCAAAGCTAACAACATCGATCTCAGGTCTCAAGAAGGTAGGACGTAGAGGCCTGTCCTGTGTATCTGTCAAATCAACTCTTGCCCTGTGAGAACCAGCTGAGACACTTCGTTTATCTCTGTCCCTCCCCTGATCTCGTGGTAATGAAATGTGCAGGAGAGTATCAGACAAATTTTGTAATACAGTTGCCATCTGTTGCTGGCCAGCTGCCAACTCCCGCTGGCTGTGCGCAACATTCCTAAACACTGTCCTAGCTTCTCTGTCCTCATCATGGCCTGTATTTTCTGGAATTCTTTCTTCCATATTTCCCTGTCCCTGGTCACTAGGCGAAGGAGAATTTCTTCCTTTGCGAGCGTAATGGAAGCCTGGAATGTATTATCCCTTTGCATTAAAATTTTTAAAACTCACTTCCCTGCAGGCTGGCAAGAAAAATTGCTTTGATACCACTGAGACGAGCTTGCCTGGCTCTTTCTTACAATTCAATGCAAATTTCCTCTTACTTTGAGAATAAATGTCTTTTAATATTATCTCCTGATGCAAATATATGGTTTTTGTTTGTATTTTCTAAAATATTTGAAAAGAAATCAACCACACAAATTAACAATTCAATTTCATGAGTCCATATAGTAATCACACCACACATTCATGATTTAATTGGCCATGGCAATTATTAAATCAAACAACGTCCACTAGTTTTATTATTTAAAGAAGCTACCTCCTTACGTATCATGCATTGGCTGCGGCTAACATCCAACTACTGCGGCTGGTGTCTAAGGAAGAAATGGGAATGGATCACGCCCAGCAACCTGCCCTTCCAATGCCATAAGCCGTAGCTGCTGAATCACGACATAGAATGTCTGAGACGGCTTGTAGAAAACAGCAAGCAGTCCGTACGGCTCACAATTCACTGGACTGGAGTGTCTGATTCAAAGTGCCAACGCTGTATTGAATTTGCAGTTCAATAAGCTTCTAGTTCGATAAACCTTCTCCTTGTATTCACAATTCCAAGCAACTCATAAAGATGTAAAAATAATCAATTCCTTTCACAATTCGCTGGAATATAATACCAGTTCAAAGTGATGATACGCTGAACCAAATACACTATTCAATCGGCAACTTTTTGAAACCCTTGTCTCTAAGCAATTCCCAAAATTCAGAAGTTTTAGAATGTTCAAAAGATATTTATCACCAAGAATTCGATCCCTTTTAACAACACTGGATCTTCTTCAAGAAGCCATGACTTGGCTTCTCACTTTCTCAATTCATAACTTAAAACATGAAAGCCATTAATCCTTGGTTTGAATAAATTAAATAATCAACCCTTATAACTCCACATTAATTTATTTCACTTAAAAGCTCCCAAGTCAAAAGTATATATTAACATTTAATGAATTGACTTATTAAATAATTGCAAAGTCAATATTAATTAAGACAAGCTTAATTAATAAAATATACCATTATAACAAATCAACTGCTCTGCTCTGGCCATTGAACAACACCCTGCCAAGAATAGTAACCAGACCAATTTAGACTTGCTAAAAATAGCAAATCCCATAAACTGGAGATTCTGCAAAAGTAATTCCGCATCAACAACAACCAATGCACAGGCGCTCAGCAAAACATAGCAATCCAAACTACTACCAAAAATAACACTTACTATAAATAGAAGTTTGCCCAACTGACCCCAACAAAGAGCAATCCTGACATCTGAAATCTCCATAATGGAAACCAACCATTGGCTCTGCCAAACGATCCCCTCTGACAACCTGATTAACTTACGAAGGTCACTGATATAAGCTAATCTCAAAGACCAAAAAAACGGGGACATTACAAGGAAGTCGCACCGAGTAGAAAAAAGCACGTCAAATACAGACGAAAAAGGAAACCACGAACACAGGAACAAGGAACCACAGCCCACAAACACGAAAGACGCAGAGACAAGGTGTCAAAAATGATGTCGAGTGCAGAAATAATCCTGTTCGAGTCGACCAACACGACGAGGAAGAATGCAGAGGTGAAACCCTACATGGGTTTATAGAGACGTCAGGAATTTTTTCAAAAAAAGATTACGAACAAACCCAAGGAAAGAAAATAATTTTCACAAAATTTTAAGGAATAATTTCGAAAAGGAAATTATAAATTTTTCAAATCTTTTTTAGATTTGCTTTGATACCATATTATGAAAATAATTGGTAAACTATTGAATGAGTTAATGGAATGAACAAGCTTTCAATTATAGATTACAAAGAGATGATGTTTCTATTATGAAACAATCATAGAATTAGAAACTATCTAATGTTTACAGAATCTACAATATTGACCATTAAATAAGGAATAACAAAGATATTATAAGATATTATTCTAATACGAATTGCTTTGAGAGTTTTTACTGTATTTATCTTCATTTTTATGGTAAAAGGTAAGAATATATCAAGAGGCTGGATAAAAACAGTGACTGGTACTAGAAAGAGTTACATCAAACAGCAACATCGTAAATAGTGACCAACTTACTAGTTCTGATCCTAAATCTCTAGACTTGTTTCTGGTTTTGTTTGATTATTTTCAGCCGAGTATTGGTTTTTCAAAATGCTTGGATTCAATTACATTGAGTTTACTGTGCTTCTATTCATTAATGATCCATGTTTTTATTCATTATTGCTCATTAATACATAATGCAAATTTATAGGACTTACATCTCCTGTACATATGAGAGCTCCTTTAACAACTCCTTTACGTAGACGTTCATGGGATAAACAATTCCTATCCAACCATAGCAAATACTAACAAACCTTAAAAAAATGATTATTGTATGTATCCTAAATGCATATGAATGTTGTAATATTCCTAAAACCACTTTTATTACATTATTGTTGAAATGCGGATAAGTAGACTAACAACACTTGATGAACAATTTCAGTAGTGCATTTAAAACAATATGTATGGGTAGGGACATACACCTCTTCTTCTGACGAGCAATAGTGGAAATGGCCTCACCATGCTTCCTTAGTTGGATTTACTTTACTAGATTTTATCCAAGGATAGGGACAAAGACAGCATGGAACCAATGATAGGGATTGACTCTTCTACTTGAGGTCATACAACAAGTTGGGACAGGGACAAACATGTGAACTCATCATCAGTTATGACTGGGGACACACTTCTGTTCACAACAATTATGGTTAGGGACAAACAGATCCAAACACAATCCCCCAACAAATGTGATTGGGAACAAACACATCCAATCACTATTCCTCTACAAATGTGTTTGAGGACAAACACATCCAATCACAACATAAAAAAAATTGAGCACTAGGTCCTTCTTGTAGTGTATGCAACTATTGTTATAGATCACCACTTTGATCACAAATGTATGGGATGGTTATACTGTCATACTTCTGATGATTCATGAAAATGGACCCTATTCTAAACCAAATGATACAGCTTGACTTTGACTTGCTTTGACAACATACACTAATTTTTATTGGATTTTTAGACTGTGGCAAAGTATCTCTATAATAACTAATATTATATTTTGAGGCTTTAAGTTAACAACAATTAGACAATAAATTATAATTACAACCTACCAATATCAAACTTATAAAATTATCTTCAATCTAAAAACTACCATTTGAAACTTTTTGCCACTGTCCTCAACCAATGTAGCTGATTATGGCACAAATGCCTTGTTAATCCAGAAGGTTGAGATGGTTTCGTGGCCTTCCAAGGAAGTGATGGGGGGATTGTTGATGAAAATGAGGCGCCTTAGCATCTAAGAACATCTTGCATAAGACAGATGTATCATCATCATAACATTGTAATAATTCTTTACAAAGCTCTAACCATTTGCATTGGTTTCCTCAAACTCTTCTAACATCGGGATGGAATTCGCTGGAATGGTTATTGGGTAGTAAATCATAACACTGTGATCATCACTGAGAAAAGGCTTCTCAACAAAAAGGATTCAAGATTCACTTTCCAGGAACTTTAACAAAAGGCTTCAAGATTTTCTTTCCATGAACTTCAAGAAAATTTTCTTCTTCTACAAAGTATTCCAACTCCTAATTGGGATAATTCCTTTTCACAAGTGCATAATGGGGAGTAGGAATGCCATTTTTTTCGAGGTAGTTGTATGCCTTCTACCGATCATGATGAAGATGCTGGGATGCCAGTTGATTCACAAGAGAGGGCTTCTGAAGAGCAGTATAAGCTTCAGTTTTCTTAAGAGGATAGCCAGTGGAGTAGAAAGCAATCAAGCAATTACAAACTGGCCGCTGCTCCATTCAATCCTCAATAATAACTGTCTTAAAATATAATAATCTAAATTCGCCAAATGCTTGTAGCCTGTCCCGGATTTTATATAGAAGAGTAGATATATCCTGTGAAGCAGGAAATTGAATGGGAATGTGACAATTCACCGAATTTTTCAATGCACACACTTTGATTGTGATTTTGGAGCCAAGATTGCTCGCATTCTTCCCCATCTTGGCAATTCTATCAACTTGTCTGGCAACCGAATTAGAGAATGGGGACTATCAGAGCTGACAAGAAGACAAAAATGCAGAAGAGATGCAAATTTCTCTTTCCACGTGTCATTTAGCCACTATACTCAGATGGTTGTTACCAGATATTCTACCAGCTCGGACACAATATTGGCTTTTCAGAGTGCTCAGAGTCAATTACACTGAATATTACTGTATTTATATTCATTATTGTTCAGTAATACATGATACATATTTATAGACTTATATCTCCTGTATCATAGCAGAGCTCTTATAACCACTCTTATATGTAGACATGCATGGGATAAATAATTCCTAACTAACCATAACAAATACTATTAAACCTAACAAATGATTATCGTATGTATCCAAAAGACATGAATAATGTAATATTCCTAACATGTGGGTCTAATGTTGAAAACATAAACTTGTTTGTATAATATATTTAGTTCTTTATTGCTTTTCCTTTCTAGTTTCTTAATAGTATATATATTTGTCCATATTATCACTGCTTTTAACCTTATCACTTTTATGACTTTTGATTGCAGGTCATGTCTTAAAACCCATATTTCTACAAATTCTGAAGGATTAGTACCAAAGTCATCCCTTTACAGCAGGAGGACTATACACAAAGCTTCCTGCAAATTGCATTTATCCAGAAATGATTTAACTAGTCAGAATCAACTTCAGTGGAAACCATTCTTGTATAGGACAATTAAGAAGACAGAGCTTGTTGATAATACCTTTTTCTCTTCAAGGGCTCTTCCGCTTGCAGAAAATATTGAAGTAGCGAGTGATGCTGTTAGTGATGCTGGTGTGGACCAGGATAGAGTGGGTGTCTTATTGCTCAATCTTGGAGGACCTGACACACTTGAGGATGTTCAACCTTTCTTATTCAACTTATTTTCTGATCCGGTATTTTAATCAGCCCAACAAGATATAAAAATTCTGTGATAGTTTAGGTATACCTATGTTTGTTATGTGCCCTTTGTTAAACTGTTCTTCTTGGTGGCTGATGTATTGTACTACCTTGTGGAATTCTTTTGATATATCATCATCTAGCATAGCAACTAGAGTTACAACAACTGCAAAGGAGCATTAAATCTTAAGCGTGACCATCTATTTGGAAGATTGCACATGGGTGGCAAGGGTCATGAAGCATACTCAATGCTAAAGTCCCATATGATCACATACTAAATAAAAATTTAAGCAGTAAAAAACTGAAAGCATGTATTTATGACAATTGACTACTAGAAGATAGCAAATAAAATTCTTTTACTTGTTATATGTGCAATTTGAATTATTTTACTTAAAGAAAGTAAATATTTTTGTCATGGATAAATCCATAAAATAAGGAAAGAAAGGTAAGTTTTGTTGATAGTGATAATATGTTTACCAAAACAAGTAAATTTATACATATCCAAGAGGTTGAAAACCCAATATCTTAACATAAATTTATACCCCTCTTATCAGCTTCTGCAAGAACTCTGATCAAAGCCAGATTGGTGCAGACAAAATATGAATCCTGAATCCTGGTCCATGTTTGGCTCTGGTTTGTCCAGTGTCTAGTCCTGGGGCTGTGGATTTGGCTTGGTTATGTTCAGTTCTACCAAGATTGAATCTGTAGCCTGGGGGATGACCGTGTGTGAACCCAAGTGAACCTAGGAAGAACTTGCCCGGGACTGAAAAATGTCATTTTTCAATGAAAAAATCAACAAACAAACTTAACCAACCCTAACCAACAGTTTTCCCTAGTCTTGATCCAAAGATAAGAGGCACAAGGTTGCTACTCTGGACTTGCATATTGCAGCTAATGGGAGCAGCAGTGGCATTGCTTCTAAGGAAGTAGCTGATGACATTGATTCTCTTTATGAAAACAAGTGTGATGATTTCTATTGATTTTCTAGGTGTGCAGTTGCACTAATATAGCCCTTTTTGGTTCACCTTTAACAATTTACAGTTGATATTAAATTATCAGTTATAAGCTAATTTACCTTGGGTTTTTGGGATGGGGGGACAGGGAAACAGGTTTCTGGGATGGGTTTGATTCCTGGAGCAGGGGACGGCAGTGGGGACGGCTATATAAAAAATAGGAAAATTTAAAATATTCATATGAAAACATGGATAAAGCATGCTTGCATACATTATAGAACCTTAACATATAACATTTGTGTTAAATAATTTAAATTGAGAGTTCACATGAGAGTGGAAGTCAAACAAATTGTCAAAACTCAAACATTATTTAGATTAATTCTATGGGACAGCCAGAGAATGGGTTTCCAAAAGTTTTTGAGTTTCTGAGTTTCCGGGATGTCCCCGTTTCTTGGACAGGTCAAATTATGTCAGAAACATGTCCCCGGGTAACACAGGAACTTATTGTTAATGTTTATACCAGGAATAAAGATAATCAACAAAAGATCAAAATAAGGAACAAAAAGACAACATATATCCTTGGAAAACCCTCCAACTTGAGGGGAAAAGCCCAGCCACACAATAACATCACTTTTATTAATGCAAATATAGATGTCTGAATTACAATTTGGCCAAACACATGACCATTCAATCTGTTCCCCATACTAAGTCCTCCTTGATATATTTATTCTCAACTTGACCCTTCATGTCAAGTCAGCTAAAGAGTCATTCGGGGTCTCCAAAAGGTGCCAATACAAAGAGGAAGCCGTTACAAAATAGAAGATGAAACAAATACACAACTTTATGAGGCGAATCAGCAACAATGAGTAATTGAAGAAAGAAACCTCCGGACACTATAACATCAACGCTCCCTCTTAGCTAGGGAGGTATCTTTTCGGATTCTCATGTCATGGAGTCTATCAACATGACACTCACAATGGCTACACCCATTTGTGAGAAAAATTATCACGGAGTCTCTCAATGTGATAGCATCATGGAGTCACTCAACATGATATTCACCATGGCTACTCCCATGTGTGAAATAAACACAAACTCTCATCATGGAGTCACTCAAGGTGATTTCGTCATGGAGTTTCTCAACATGACGCCCACTATGACTACTCCCATAAGTGGAAAGAGTAATACCTCCGCTCAGAGGCAAACAAGGGCTTTGACCTCATATTTCTCCCTCTCAGAGAAATATGCATTACAAGGGCTTTCACCTCATATTTCTCCGTCTCGGAGAAATATGCATTTTAGCAAGTAAAAATTGCTGATGCTGAGAGTTCCTCTTAGCATGAATCACAGATCCTAATGAAATTTGATCTCCACATGTTTTGTGGAGCTCCCACTGGTCCATTGCAGTCCGCCCCTCTCCTTGCGGATCTGTTGCAGCTCTACATGCAATGATGATCATAAGAGACTCCAACCGCGTCCAACAGATTCCCATTTGCTGCCTATCCTGCACCTCTCTTAATTGAAATCACAACAGACACGTAACTCAGCTAAAATCAATAGGCCTCATATTTTCATATCAACACCACACAGTAAGAATATCAATCTGAAGCTTTGATGGAAGATTACCAGTGTTCCACGAGGACGCGTCCCCTGCCCAATTTCCTCTGCTCCCATCCCAAGGACGGGAAATTCCCGTTCCCAATGTCGTTCCAAAAATGCAAAAAAAAGGAAATGTCCCAAAAACAGTGTTTCACGTGAAATAGGGGACTTGGGGACGCCGTTAGGTACCGGGGACGGCCTAGCCGTCCCTTGATCATCCCTAGTCCCTAACGGTCTCCCCTTTTTTCCAGCCAAAAAAAATGGCTGCCGTTTTGCAAAAAGTCAGTTTTTTCTTTAAATTTTTAATTGCTGGGAAAACCCCACATTGGTAGAAATAGCAATTAAAAACTCTGGAACCCTATTTGGAGGCTAAAAAGGTTAAGTCTTCTTCATTTCTTTATTTCAACCATTCTTGGCAAGAAGAAAAAAGAAAGAGCAGTAGCAAGAAAGTTTTCATTTTTGAGTTGCAAGAGGAGGGTTTTCAATTTTGTTAATTTGCTATGTATTCAGCTTCTAAAATTTCTATGGCGAATGGTTTATCAATGTTATGATATGCATATTTGAATTTTCGATCTCTATATAAAAAATCCCCTATTTTTTAATAGTCGTCCCTTGACGTCCCGTCCCCTAAAATTTGGCTTTGAACTGTACCTGTATCGGAAATACGTCCCCAACCTGGAAACCCCGTGGAGTATAGCGGATTACAGATCTCCTATTCAACAAATACTGAGATTGATTTCACAGTCTTCCACCATTATTTCTGAATATGCCCATGCCAATGGTCTTGAGCTAGGAAGTTAATCTCATACCAGAAACATCTACAGCTCACGCACTCTCAATATTCTGTGTCCAAATATTTTGACTCTAGTCGACCCGATAGCATCAGGCGGCAACTATGACACTATGGTCCAGGCACATAAATATTCACTCTTTCGGTTCCGGAGATAATTGCAACTATCCCATGATATGGGTTTATTATGATGGATACCAATCAAATAACAAGAACTCCGGAAAATTGACATATTGACTAGGAATCCCATCTACCAATTCCGGTTCATACAGAAGAAGAAAGAAGGCATCCACAAGCTTTACCCAGTCTTCATTTTAAATTCACGCAGAGAAGTAAGTTCTTATCTGCAATATTATACTATATCTACCCAATCCGATGGTGGACTTGCTGGTTCAAACACCTGTTTGTAATCTTCTTCCTCACAGTAAGGTAATATTAAATGAACCCAAAAAACCCGATAAATTAATAACGACAGAAGAACCTTTGGAAATCTCCAACGCAAGAATTTGTCTGTCTTAAGAGAATATGAAACATCTTTGATGAAGAAAGTTCATCCCATTCAAGCAATCCTCCTGCGTTCAATTGAATGGCTCACATCCCGTAAACCGTCGTTTTGACTTCTGTCTCCGTGAATATTACTGCAGAGTCAACCTCAACCTTCCCAATGTGGTACAAAGGAGAAATATAATGCCTTCAACTTCAAAATTTCTTATCGCAAAGATAAACTCTCCATCAATCTGAGAATGCTGCAGAAAATAAAAACAACCACACAACAAAATTGCATTCATAAAATACACTCTTTACCAAACATTAGATAACGATATACATTAATCCTTATTATTCTCTATAAATTCTCAAACTTTCTCTCAAAGAAATCTATCATTGAAACAATTCCAAGAATTTGGATCCTGATCTTGCTTAAACCTCGCTCTGATACTATGTTAATGTTTATACTAGGAATAAAGATAATCAACAAAAGATCAAAATAAGGAACGAAAAGACACAACATATATCCTGGGAAAATCCTCCAACTTGAGGGGAAAAACCCAGCCACACAATAACATCACTTTTATTAATGCAAATACAGAAGTTTGAATTACAATTTGGCCAAACACATGACCATTCAATATGTTCCCCATACTAAGTCCTTGACATATTTATTCTCAACTTGACCCTTCATGTCAAGTCAGCTGAAGAGTCCTTCAGGATCTCCAAAAGGTGCCAATACAAAGAGGCAGCCGTTACAAAATAGAAGATGAAACAAATAGACAACTTTATGAGGTGAATCAGCAACCATGAGTAATTGAAGAAAGAAACCTCCCGACGCTATAACATCTTATAAGCGGTGTTCTGTAATTAATTTTGTACATTTTGTGCATATTATGTTTTTTTTTCTATATAATTCTAATACTATATATGTATGTATTATATGGCCTAACCAAGCCTGTCTAGCGTGGGAAAAAAATGGCAAAACACAAAACTTGAGACTGGAACCTGAGTTGACAAACATAGATTTAATTTTTGAACCATATACAATAGTTATTTCAAAACTTTAGTTCCTTTGATAGGCCTCTGTTAAGACCAAATGACACTTCTATCTTTTATCAGAGAGTTGCCATATGGATTGTGATGGTGACTTGCAAAAAAACAAAAACAAAATAGAAATAATTCCAAGATGACAGCACCTTACAAGACATCAGTAACTTAATATTAAAATCCAATATGCCCATTCATAGTGAAATTAAGAAACAAAGGAGCTGAGGATCTTACCTCCACGACATCAATGATTCTGGATTACCCATACTCTTCATTTTAACAATTCAACTTTCAAAGGATTTTGTTCCTTGCTACCACCTTCCACTAGGGTGCAAACCATTTGTTGCTAGCAATCTTATTTGCAATGGGCTCACTAGACTTTATATAAATTTGATCTTGAAGGCAAATTACATTAATTTTCTTTTCACCTCTTTACAAAACATTTCTACTTGTCTTGGTAGCTGAAGTAGAGCTACTGTTAAAGTATTTAACATTGACTTCGAATCTTTGTCCCTGTTTGGTTAAATATGACTGCTGGTTTGGTGCCCATCCATATCCTTATTACTTAGTGTGGGTGCGAAGGAGGTAGTTCAAATGAGCATTTATCTTTACAATGATTGACATGACTTGTGGAATCTGTGTTGTAATGGCATTGTATGCAAAGTTTGATTTTGAATAGGATTTCAGGTGCCAATTTGGTGTGATCTGACTACTCTGTATCCATTACTCCTCCCTGCAAAGTTCACTAGATCATTTGTGGATTTGTGCCTGTCAAAGTTACACTAAGCTCTTTATATTCCTTATATTTTTTTCCTTTAAATTGTATTTTCGTAAACCAAAATTTAAAATTTTAGTAGATACCTTTTCTCTTCCTCAATAACAAGATCTTGCTTGATAACTAGCAGTCTAGTACCATGAAGAATAGTTATTTTAAGTGTACGAAATTTCTTTTCTCATTATTTGTGTCCATTTTGTACTCCAACTACATGTTGATTATCATGACCATTGTGCAATACCTCCTAAGATAAACCACAAAAATAGAAGTACTGACCAAATCCAGGCAGTTCTGGAATTTTTGGACTGGTAGGATTTGTTAGGTTCAGTTCAAACTTTTCAAATCCTAGAGGAATTTCACCATTTTTTTTGAAAGTTTGGATTTCTGATTTTTTAAAACAAATCAAATTGTTAACTTTTGCAAATTGGCAGCACTAAAATGAATCTGAAACAGACGATCAGTGGAACTCATGGAACATATAATGGATTATTTTTTATGGAAAATAGAAGACCTTTCATTGTGACAACTTCATTTGAGTCTGTACATGATGGTTGGTGAGCTATTGAAAGTGGTGTATAGCAGCCCGGTTTTGCAGCAGTGGTTTCCAATAAGGAAATCCTCATTGACCATTCTAGGATGCCCATCCTGGTATGTAAGTTACAATCCCCTTGAATATCACTTTGAAGTTGAGCCCTTGCACATGTGGACTGTAAAGAACACCAAAGTTATCTGTATTCTGCCACTTACCTGTTGTGAGGTTTTCACACCATCTCCTCATTGCAAATGGTGACCCCCTCTTTTCGCTTGGCAGTGGGTTAGTTGTCCCAAGTAGTCTTAGTTCAGTGGTAATTCTCAAGTCTTTGAGTCATTTGAGTCTGTACATGATGGTTGGTGAGCTATTGAAAGTGATGTGTATAGCAGCCCGGTTTTGCAGCAGTGGTTTCCAATAAGGCAATCCTCATTGACCATTCTAGGATGCTCATCCTGGTATGTAAGTTATAATCGCCTTGAATATCACTTTGAAGTTGAGCCGTTGCACATGTGGATTGTAAAGAACACCAAAGTTTGTTTTATTCTACCACCTACCTATTGTGAGGTTTTCACACCATCGCCCCATTGCAAATGGTGACCCCCTCTTTTCGCTTGGCAGTGGGTTAGTTGTCCCAAGTAGTCTTAGTTCAGTTGTAATTCTCAAGTCTCTAAGTCTAAGAGATGAGTTTCAGTAACTTTGGCTTGCTAGGGAGTCAAGTCAATTAGGGATATGAGTGAGAGTTGGGTCAAGCTAGTCAAGGATTTGGAATTGAAGTCAAGAGATTTGTGATGAAATGAATTAGCCAAAATGTAAAAAGATGAAGTGAAGATGCAAAGCAAGAATAGATGAAGTTTTAACCTGAATGCGTGGAAAGTTGTTAAAAATCCTGATTCCAATCCAGGAAAAGTTGTGAAAATTCTTGGAAAATCCTTATTCTAGTATTAAATTTATCTTGGAAAGTTAGGAAAAGTTACGGAAAAGAACACTGATGGAAGCGTGCTGATTACTGAAATTTGACTTAGTCTGAAATTTTTTAGGTCTTCTAAAATCTAGAATCTCCATTATAACTTCTAGAGATCAGAAACCACTCTCAAACATTTTGATAGTATATACATAAAATATAACTTGAAGTATAAGAAATATGTGACTTATGTGACTTAAATGTTATATTTTATGTTTCACCTTTCCACTTGAAGCCCTCAAGTCCGAACTACCATGACATTCTTGCCCAATGAAGCCTTGAATCCCAAAATGGACTTGATAAAATCTCGCCCAATAAGCACCAAATTTCCAAAAAATCTTGCCCAATGAAGCTTCAAAATCTGAACTTGGCATTATGAGGTCTTGCCCAACTTAAGATGTATTTTCGAATTTAACATTAGGAGTTCCTCCAATGCTCAATGAATTTCCGAGTTTGATCATGTGTTCTGCCCAATAAGGCATGAAAATCACAAATCCTTGCCCAATAGGGCTTGAATTTCTGACATGGACATAAGGATCTCGTCCAATCCTTGGTAAATTTCCAACATTGACATATGGATCTCATCCAATCCTTGGTAAAATTCTGATCCGAGGCTATGAGATTCGCCCAATCAAGGAAAACGTTTGGAAAGTGCTATAAGAGTTGCCCCATTGCACCTAAATTTCTGAAAATGTCCAAGGCACTTGAGAATTTCGATTTGGAAATAGTAGGTCGGCTTTGAAGATTAGACGTTGAAGTGAAAATCATTAAATGCTAAGTAAGCATTAATTATTAATTTATTGGCAATCAAATATTTAAGGAACATCCATTTTATTAATTGCCAATAAAACTAAAGGGCCACAAATTTAATATGAAAGGCAACGATTTAATGGAAGGATGGTTTTGATTTAATTTTTTGTTTCTCCAAGACCATGTCGGCCTTATTGGAGGGACATGTCTCTTAAGCATCAAATGCATTTTAATTGGGTGTTCAATCCAATTTAACACCCAATTTAAAACAAGTTATCAAGTGCAGACCGAAATATTCAATGCAGATTAAATTTCTCCTACAGCAGCAACAAGAAAACTTCACTAGTCATTCAAACTTTGGAAGAAATAACATTGACATTTGGAGATTGATTCGAAATACTTATAAATCTGGGCAAATTGGAGGAGTCAAGATCTAATCTAATCAACAAAATCAGGCCTAGGAAGTTCGAATTACTTGCAGATCAGAGGTTTCTAAACTCAGAATTTTACTGTCAGTGGCAAGGTGAATTGATTTTCTTATTGTAAATTGGAAATGGTGAGAAGCTGTGTATACATTTTGACAAAGGATTTTAATGAAGGTTGTGATCATAATTGAATTATCTAAGTTTGAAATCTCCATTCGTCTAGGTGCAATCAGATTTTGATCATAAGTTTAAGTCTTTGATACTACCACCCCTTTAATTTGAAGTGAAATGTAAAACTCCAGTGTTTAACAAGTTGATATTGTTTTGCAAGGTAAAATGATTGGTGAAGGTGGAAAGGTGAGGCTCAAGTTGAAGATCAAGGGGAGGTAACAAGGAACAAAAATGGTTCAAGTACAAGCAAGGTACACCAAGGTGATTTTGATGATCAAGTCAAAGTCCAACTTCAAGATGGAATTCAAAGTGCAAGTACAACATCATGACTAAATCTACAAGCAAACAAGAAAACTCATACAAACTTGAATTTCCTCCAGAAATCCAAGTTCAATTGGATGGTCCAACTACATGCCACCCTTATACCACTTACAAGTGCAAGACCATGGTCAAGACATCATGAAGACATCAAGATTTCAAGTACAAGTACGAGTTCAAAGTCATAACAATGATAAGGTTTCAAGGTGGAGAACTTCGAAGGATAAAGAGGACTTCATGAAGATGAAGCAATTTGGGAATATGCCATTACAATTGGGAGAGCTCAGCAATATTATGTCTATATTCATTGAATTTGCCAAAAGGGAACATCCAAAGAAAATTATCTTCTAAAGGAAGATTTCTTGTAATCCCATGTGGCATTTTATCATTGGCCCAGTGATTGGTGCCTTCTATAAACTTCTACCTAACCCATTTTATTATTGGCCCTTTAAAGCAATGCAATTTTCTTATTGGCCCACAAGGTGGCGCCCAATTGTAATTGGCCAACATTTAATGCTTGTAGCAGTTAGTTGGATTAGGGCTTTGTTGGCATAATCTTGGCCCTTGATCTTGAATTGATCAGAGCCACTCATTGTAATTGAACAACTATAAAAGGCCAAGGCCTTATCATTTGTAAGGGGAGTGACTTGGAGAGATTGTTGCTATAATACTACCAAAATTATTCCTTCTTCATTGTTGGTTCTCATGGTGAATGTTTGTGACATTTGGAGTATTGTATAGTTTCTACATTTCCTCACTTAGAGTAGGATTTTATTTCATGTTGAGTAAAAGTAGAGGTAGTGGTGGAGCTAGTGTCCATACCTTTTGGTACTTGCTGATTGTAAGTAATTGTGCAAGGTTAGTCTAGGCCTAAATTGCAAGTGTTTAATTTCTAGTGAAGATGTTCATTTAGATTGCGCCTTCATAGGGTATTTGAATGAGTATTGACAATGTGAAAACCATTCCCGCGTCTTAGAAGATAGCACCCTCCTATGCTTAGTCGACATGACGAAGCAAGGATTGGTTAGAGGCTCACCCCATCATCAACATTGTCTTGCATTCTTAGAGTAAGATTAGAATTTCTAAACCCTTATCCTTTGCAGTTTGTTTGTTGGAAGTAGTTGAAGTGGTTGATATCCATTGAATGAACAGTGTAAGTCCCTTTGTGATAGTCAACATATCACAACATTACAACTGAGTGAGTATCCACAATAAGGAACCTTGAGGTTGTCTCATTTGATCACACAATCCATATACATTGTTTAGCATATGAGCATACTTATTCAAGAGAGAGTTGGAAATTTGGTGTTTCATTCGATTTTGCATATTGTAGTGACATAAAACTCACATCAACACTACCCACCTCCATACTGCCAATACCTTCCTTTATTGAAGAACTGTTAGTAGGTGAGGGTCCCTAAGGCATTGGGGATGGGATCTTCTTAAACTCGGGTTGGTGAAGCTTAGGGGTAAAATATGATCAAAGGAGTCACTTAAAGCTTGCATCCATATACCCTTCCTAATATTCACGGGAGAGATACTAAAAGAGAGAATGTGACATGGTTGTACATTCCTTTTGTTGCTCAACAGTACACAAACCTTGTAATGCATGAATTCCAATGAGGGCCATTTTTTCTTTTCTATTGACCACCTTGTTTTCAATCCTGCTCATTTGATTGCATGCCACCCAGTTAAACATAGGGAACAACAATTAGACGCCATTCAGGATATAGATACCCATATTTTGGTTAGAGCTTTATTAAGGGAACAGAATTTGGAATCTGGCCAATGGCTAAAATATCAATAGACATCTTTAGGAAGTTTCATATGACTTTCTTGATGATGAGTGCCTCCACAGTAGTATTGGTGGCCATATGATTCCTTTCAACACCAGTCTAGCATTTGCTAATCATCATTCTGGATGATACCATTGAGTTTGATTGTTCTAAATTACCGCTAGATGAATCATCTGTTTCATGCTTAACAATATGTGCTTTAAATGGTTTCAATGGTACTCTATAGGCTTATTATCAGACTGACCTGCCTGATTATTAGGGATGAGATATATTTTTAAACTGAATTTCAATGTTTAGAATTAAAACATCATTTTATAATTTTTAGGACTCTGAACCTGTTTCTGATGCTTTTCAGAATATTAATCTTGATCTGATTCTTTACAGTGAAAGGACTTCCATTATTAAGAAATATTCTCTTCTTCCATGCCAACCAGATATGCCAGTGCTCCCAGGATTAATCCTGAGATCACATGCTTAATTGATCTATGCAGTTTTTGGGCCGACTCTGACCTAGTATCACATCAGTAATATATAAACTCATAACTTGTTTGAGATCAAACTAGGCGAATCTAGTAATTTACTTCTTAATCTACTTTGCTTACTCCTTGATGGTTGTCCTCATAGATGATAGGAATGATGCTCATTCAGGTCTAATGAATAATTCAGAATATGTCACTTTTCTGCACTATGTTTTGGCTCCTTAAAAATATAAAAATTCAACTTTCACCTAAAATTTGGCTCAAGGTTAGTGATCCTTTTGGATTTTTATATTTGTGAGTTCTAGAAACTGTTTTGTTCTTCATAAACTTTGATGACCCAGGCAACCATTTCTTTGATAAAATGGAAGCAATTGCAATCCAGATGGGAAAAGAACAATACCAGTAATTTAAAAAAAAAAAATTCAATTGGTGCTCATATTTGAACCTGTAACTGTTATCAATCTTAAATCCTTCTTCTACCATGCAAATCAGGCTTTATTTTGTTTAAATTTTAAATTCAAAACTGCTAGATTTTTGAAGATTCTAATTTCCAAAACCAGGGTCTTCACATTCCTATTACATTCATTTCTCAAAAAAATTATCTTTTATGATGGGGATACTGGATGTATGTTCAAATTGAGAAGTGTTACACGAATTGTTTATTCCTGTTGCATAATTGCTTTTGCTAAGAACCTTCTTGAAGCATTCCCCATTGAGAATTTTGCAAGCCACACATGGAACTGCTTTTGGTTGAGATATTGGTCTCAGTAAAAAAATTACACGACTTGCACTGGCCTCATCCATTTTTTCAGATGCCATTCAGGTGGACAGGCTGCAATTGGGATATAGGACCCAGGTGGGTCCTATGAAACTCCATTGAACTAATCAGATATCACAGTTCTGTTTAGTGGTGGCATTTTTTATATTGTTATTATCAATTCAGAAATTTTAATTCTTGCACTCAGAGAGTGTAATATTAGTAGCTTCTTTTGGGACTTGGCCTTTGGATCATTAGCCTCTTCTAAGAAGTCAAGATGCAAATATATTATAAAGAAGCTGATGTTTTTCTACTTTTGGATGAGCAACTGAGTATTTGAAATGTACAGGACATTATTCGCCTGCCTAGATTTTTCCGGTTCCTTCAGCGACCTTTGGCCAAGTTTATCTCTGTATTCAGGGCTCCCAAAAGTAGGGAAGGTTATGCTGCTATAGGAGGTGGTTCACCATTGCGAAAAATAACTTACGAGCAGGTTTGTTGTCCTTTTTGACTTCTAAATATCTACTTTTGTTATCTAATTAGTTTTATTTGACAAAACTTCTATCAAATTAGAAAAAATTACTAACTCTGCTGCAAAATAGCAATTTGGAGAGGTACAAAATATGTCTAAATAATCAGCAGGTTTTGTGATTATGAAACTCCGGATTATTTTGATTTCTTTGTCTAGCATGGTAGCGTAATTTTATTGATTGAAAAATAAAGTCATTTTAAATATTGTAATAATCAAAAGCCATTGAATACAAATTCGAACTCGTCTTGAGATCCTATATTATAGAACTTGGTAAATATAGAGATTCAATTTGACAATTTGTGAACATGTGGTTATATTAATGAATTTCCATTCATGATGGAGTTCTCTCTCTATATAAAATAAGTTTCACCCTAAAAAATGTGATGCAGCTGTTGATTTGAATTTTTTATAGGCTGATGCATTGCGACTCGCTTTGGAAGGCAAGAAGACCCAAGCAAAAGTATATGTTGGAATGCGCTACTGGTATCCATTTACAGAAGAAGCAATAGAACAGGTATTGCAGTGTTTATTTAGGAGAACTCACACAATGCATCAATGATTAACTGTTCTCAGATACGTGCAATGCATTAGTTATTTTCTTGTTTGTTTATATTTATAATTTATACTTTGAACCCAGCTTAAATGGGTTGTCTGCTTTCATAATAGGTTTAACTTGAACTATTGTTAGAAACAAGTGATATAATTTATCTGCCATTATATCCATACGGACATCTAAAACTTGGATATTTTATAGGTGCTTACATGGCTCAAAATGCCAACTTAGCAAGGTGTTACAAAAGATAATTAGTGTTTCTCTAGTTTTCCAGTATGTGGGGATGCAGGGACTTTGGGATGTAGGTTGGGTGACAGAAAACTTGTTCCCAAATTTTGGGGATGGTGGGGCAAGGGGATGGCTATTGCAAATTTGCAACAACTTAAACAAACTAAAAGCAGCTGGAAATATTAAAAGTAAGTATAATGTGCTGAATTTGCATGGATGATTCTTTCCTTTTATACTTTTGGGGGAACTTATTCTCTTAAAAAGAAACTTTTTCTATTTTTATACAACAAATGAAACAGGCTGCTCAGTTCCGTAAAAAGGGGGCATTGCCTCCAAGTGTCCTAGTCACCAAGACAGTTTGAATGTTGGGGAGATCATCTAAATGCTTGGACATCACCCAGATGCCTGTGTATGTGTCTGTGTATGATGTTAATAAATGATACTGTGGCATTATGTTCGAGAGAGGGAGTGAGCTAGCACAAAAATATAACAGAATAATAGAATATTCATTTTTGAAGTGTATTGTGCAATCATCCGATGAGTATAAGCAATGGCAGTCTAAATTATAGATGGTGAATAAATGGTATATATGGAAACAAGAATCGAACAATACAGTATTGTGCAATGATCCGATGAGTATAAGCAATGGTAGTATAAATATATAGATGGTGAATACTTGGTATATCTGGAAACAAGAAACCAATTATACAGTAATCTTGATATTGAGCTTATGATATTTATTATGAATCACATATATTGTAAAGTACTATCATATTGAACTAACGGTACATACTTTTGGCATTGACAGAATAAACATTATGTTCTAACACCACTCTACTCTCAGCCTCCCCCTCATCTTAGTGTATAATATTTTTGATGCTAAGAATATTTTGGAAGTTTCCCAAACTCAGCAACTTCTCTCCGCACTCACAAATAAACCTGCAGTCTGAGTTACTTGTGAGCCAAGTCCTACAGACAAACTTGTGATTTATTTGACAAGTCTTGCCTGAGCTTGCAAGTTTTCTCTGCAGATTGAACCACCTATAAAATTATCAGAGCCGTAATAAACCCTGATCTTTTTTGTTTCTTGTCATTTTTGTGTCAAGTGGCTACGATCTTAGTGGCATGATTTGACTGTTGAGTAATTGAAAGGTCTATCTACAGTTGGTTAAAAGCGATAAAATTATGAAAGATGGCATGTGCCATGAAGGTCCTTGTGGCTTCTTACAGGCCTTATTTTGTTGGAAAGGGCTCTACCCCTCAACCCTATAGTATATAACACGAAGGAATGTGCTTGTGGCACTGCCCCTCCCACCCAGCTGGCCCCCCACCCCCCGCTTGTTTTAAAAAGAAAAACATAAAAAATTGTTTTGGGCTGCACTGGAAAGAAAGGCAGGCCTTCTCTCTTTATCCAGCTTCAAATAACAAAGAACATTTTCCCCCATTTTTATGAATTTACCAGCAGCTTTTAGACTCTTGATTGAATTCCAAGCAATTGAATTCCATCCGTATTTTTGGGTTTGCTGAGTCAATGCCTATTTCAAGTAATGCTACCATGTTTAAATAGCCTTTTTTATTCTCTGAATTCATTCTTAATGTGTGTCTCATGCATTAATTATTTGTATGTATATGAATTTTTTATTTCCCGGGTTCAAGTTTTCAATCTATGCTTAAAACTTCAATTTGGCTTAAAGCTTTGTTGCATGTGATCAATGTTACCACTTTTGTCTTTGCTTGTTGTTGGATAAAGTGATGTTGGATGTCAACATCCCTTGTCCTTGTATGCAACATTGCATTCGTGTGAGCTGAATAATGCCTCTGATCATTATGCTGAGATTCGTAACTACAATGGCAGCAAGTGGGTGATTGTCATGGCATGAAAGTGTGCACAAAAGCCCTATGTTCTTATTTAGTTTCTTTTTTATAATAATTAATTTTAAAGTTTTTTCTCTTGTATAAATTCTTTGCTTCTTGGTTTTATATCATATTTATCTCTTTTCTTTTATTCTCTCATTCTCTTTCAGTGTAACCCCAGTGCGGGGGTACGCCGGGATGAGTTTCGGGTACGGGAAAAAAAAGGGCCTCAATTTCGGTACGGCGGGGGACGAGGGGGGGAGGGGCTAGGGGTGCTGCATTCTATACATATAGAACTTGAAATGCTAATTATGAAATGATGTTTGAATATAACATACCAAATTGGTTCTTGAAATCTTGAAATACTTGAACATAGCAAAATTGCAACACGAATCAAAACCATTGAACATTCAACATAGAAACATTGATGATAGTAACATACATACTCATAGACTCATAGTAACATAATGATTTAATAAAATTATATTAGTTCTATGATTCTATCAAAGATTCAAAATTCATTGTTCAAATATGAAATATGATAATATCATATAGATGATCATGATTACAATGAGTAGCATGATATGGATCATGATTGATATCAAAATGAGTACCCAAGTACAGTCCTGGAGTACCCAAGTACAGTCCCGAAGTACCCAAGTACCGGAGTACCCAAGGGGTGCGGGGACGGGTGTGGCTGCGGTACGGCGGTGCTTGATCAGCAGTGGGTGTACTCCGGTATGCGGAGCACCCGTCCCGGGGACATCCCGGTACCGGGTACTCCGGGGTTTTGGGCCGGGTACGCGTCCCCGAGTTACACTGTTCTCTTTCGTCTTCTCTTATTCACTCACACATTCTCATACACTTTCACACACACTTTCCCTCACATACACTCATATTCACTTCATTTTTTTGCCAATTTTTTTTCAAATTTAATCTCATTTTCTGGTTCTATTATAATTTTGTTGTATTAATAACATTTTTACTCTTCTTTTTGTTCTTTTTTGTCATTTCTTTTGTTTAATATTTTTGTTTATTTTCATTTTGTATATATATTGTTTGGGTTTTTCTTGTTAGCCTTTTTTAATTTCTTGCTTTTTTATTCTCTTATTTTTTAATTTTTTTACTTCCTTCTGTTTTTCTTGGTACCCTTTTATTTATTTTTTCTATCATTGGAGCCCATGCAACCTTCCTCCCTCCACCCTTCTCTTTTTATCCACCTTGGTCCATACTTTTTCCATCTATCTCCTTTTGCTCTCTCTTTTCATCTTGATGATGGACCACAGAGTGTGATCCTAAATATTGATGCAAAAAAGAATCACATAGTCAAATCCAAAAAACATCACTAATAATCAGTATGGACTGTGGAAATTTTATGTCTCTGATCAGTATAAGTTTTTCAAATTAGGAAGGTTCTAAATTTGGGTACATTTTGAGCTGTGTTATAGAGCAGTTGGAAGTTGCTTTCAACAATATATTTAATGTTATAATGAATATACAATGGGTTCACGATTGGAATTTTTTTTCTATGGGAATCTTGGTGATGATTTGGAACATTGCCATGACACTTGTGGAGATTAGTTTCATCACTTGCGGAAGGGAGGTTGGGATATTCACTTGGTATCAAAGCGCAATTGAAGAGTAACATGTTGCTACCGAAGTGGACAATTGTAGAATAATAATAAAATATGGATGATTTTGTTTATTGACTGGTTGTTAACTTGGAATGAGGTTGTGTTTGTTGGTTTTTCTATTTACTTAAGAAATGATAGGGCGGCAAATGCAAAAAAATGTGGGATGTTGTTTGTTTGTAGCCATTTTCATTCATATTCATGGTTGTGGTTGCAGATGCATGGTGGATGATCAACTATTAATATGTGGTATTTTCTATGCCCTTAACCTATATTGTGCATGAGAAATTGTGTAGTTGACTTGTGGCTATCATAACCTTAATTAGCTATATTATAATTTATATAGTCTAATATTGTGTGGTCGACTTTTTGCCAAGAATTGATTCCATATACAAAGAAGGAATGCAAATATACCTTCAGGCTTCAAGCTTAAAAATCAGGCATTTGGAGTAAAATCTGAAAAATCGCTTGTACTAATGCAAAGTTTTCAAACACAGTTTTTTGACATCTATTTGAGTGTCAAAAAATCCCTCTATGGCCAAAGTTATGCCTTGTCAAAAAATCAACTCTCTGAGGCAAAATAAACAAGGTTTGGCCACTATTGGGGCGGCCTATGGTTGTTCCAACAAGGGAACGGAGTGGTGGTGGTGTTGGGCACTATAGCAGCTGTAGAGCAGTATAGGCGATGTTGTGGAGTGGCTGTATGGTGGAGGTGGCTTGAGTGAGTGCCACGACCTTTATTGCATAAGGAACTACGTTAAGTGCTCGGGTGCCTAGTGCTAGGCACTAGCACTTAACCATAGGCACTAAGTGCAAAAACAAAACTTTGATTGTGGATTTTACAACTTGGCATGCATGCAGATTTGATGCTTCTAGGTTTGTCATATCTTGAGGGTATGGTGATTTGTGGGCCTAGCACTGTCAAATATTATTTTTATTTTATAAAAATCTAAGTTGCTGATTCGGGTTTGGGTTCGAAATTTGTTCATTTTTTTTGGGTGGGTTCGGATTCATTTTGGGTTCGTCCGTACAAAAACATATGTTATATATATATATATATATATATATATATATATATATATATATATATANTTATATATATATATATATATATATATATATATATATATATATATATATGCAGCAAATAAGTTAATACACCACTATGCTAATAGTAAAGCAACATAGCAAAATACACCACCATATATACTAACGTTTTAGTCCAAATGACATATAAAGAATCCTTTTTGGCCTCTTTAGTGGTCTATTTTAGGGTTGGAGGGTTGAATAGACTAAATTAGACAAAACAAACTTTAAAAAAGTCAAAAAATGTCATTTTTTGCCCAAAGTCGGGCCAGGTTCTGCTGCTGGGTTTTAAATTCACTTGAAATTCTGCCCAGGTTCTGCTGATAGACTTTGCAGCGAAATTTTGGCCACCTGCGGCAGAATTTGCAGCGAATTTGACAAGACTTCGAATTTTCTGTGAATCGAACCAGACTTTGGGCCTGTCAGAGGTGAATCTGGTAACTTAGATAAAAATTAAAACTTTTGAAAACAAATGTTTTGCCTGTAAAATATTGATATTGCTTGTGGTTTTTTTTGGACTTAGAGGATTGTTGTTTTGGTGGTATTCACTATACCCTTAACCTAATTGTGCATGGGAAAATGTGTAATTGACTTGTGGCTAGCATAACCCTTAATTAAGGTATATTATAATTTATATAGTCTTATATGGTGTAGTTGACTTTTTGCCAAAAAATGACTCCATATGCAAAGTTATACTTGTTGCATAGAAGGAATACTTGTTGCATAGAAGGAATACAAATGTACCTTCAAGCTAAAAAATTAGGCATCTGGAGTAAAATCTGGAAAAAACACTTGTACTAATGCAAATTATGCGAACCAAGCTTTTTGATGTCTATTTGAATGCAACAAAAAACCTCTATGGGAAAAATTTATGCCTTGTCAAAGATCTTCTTTGAGGCAAGAGAAACAAGGTTTGGCTGCTATTAGAGTGGTCTATGGTTGTGCTGGCAAGGGAGCAGTGTGGTAGTGGTTTCAGGTGCTATAGTCACTAGAGAGGAGTATAGGTGATGTTGTGGAGTGGTTCTACGGTGGAGGTGGCTTGAGTTAGCAGCACAACCTTTATTGCATAAGGCTCTACCTTAAGTTCTTGGATGCTTAGTGCTAGCCACTATGCCTAGCACTTAACCACAGACAGAACAAAACTTTGATTGTGGATTTTTACAACTTGGCATGCATGCATGCAAATATGACACTTCTAGGCCTGTCATATCTTGACGGTGTGGTGGTTTGTGGACTTGATACTGTAAAATATATATTTTATTTTATAAAAGTTAAGACTTTCAAAACCAAATTTTTTACCTGAAAAATATTGATATTGCTTGTTGGTGGTCGTTGGACTTAAGAGGATTGTTGTTTAGATGGTATTTGCTATGCCCTTAACCAATATTGTGCATGGGAAAATGCGTGGTCAACTTGTGGCTAGCATAATCCTTAATTAAAGTATTCTATAGTTTATGTAGTCTTATATGGTGTAGTCGACTTTTTGCCAAAAATAGATTCCATATGCAAAGTTATACTTGTTGCAAAGAAGGAATGCAAATGTACCTTCAAGCTGAAAAATTAGGCGTTTGGAGTAAAATCTGAAAAAATCATTTGTACTAATGCAAAGTATGCAAACCCAGCTTTTTGACGTCTATTTGAATGCAAAAAAATACCTCTACGGGTGAAAGTTATGCCTTGTCAAAAAATCAACTCTGAGGCAAGAGAAACAAGGTTTGGCTGCTATTGGAGTGGCCTATGGGTGTGCCAGAAAGGGAGCAGAGGGTGGTGGTTTTGGGCACTATAGCCACTATAGAGGAGTATAGGCGATGTTGTGGAGTGGTTCTACGGTGGAGGTGGCTTGAGTGAGCAGCACAATCTTTATTGCATAAGACACTACTTCAAATGCTCGGATGCTTAGTGGTAGGCACTAGCACTTAACCATATGCAGTAAGTGCAAAAACAAAACTTTGATTGTGGATTTTACAACTTGGCATGTGTGCATGCAGATTTGACACTTCCAGGGCTGTCATATCTCGACGGTATGGTGGTTTGTGGACCTGGTACTGTCAAATTTGTATTTTTTATTTAATAAAAAATAAAACTTTTGAAAACAAATGTTTTATCTGTAAAATAATTCACTAATTTCTAGACAAGAATGTGCAGCAATGGGCAATATTTTGACGATGCTAGTACTTGTGGAAATTTCTGATGTTTGCATAGACTGTATGGACGTTGTATTATTGGTGTAGGAGGCCAACAAAACACTAGATGTGACTAACATAGAAGTATATTATGTTTTTTAGTAGATCCATATAGATTTCAGCATTCTGGGCTCAACCATGGGGTCAGATCTAGCCAAGGATTCACCCACAGAAAGGTGACGGTTGAATCACTCCAAAAATTGAGAAGGGGCCTGCAAGAATCAAAGCTCTGATGTCATCTTGAAGTCATCATAAAGAATCATAGGAGTAGCAATCTTCTAAAATACCAAATAACCTGTCATGTAGAGGAGAGAAGCAACAAAGAATGCTCTGTAACGATACAAGCATACAAGAGGGTGCAAGATCCAAGATACAAGATACAAGATACAAGATATGTAATGTACAAATGAACCCTTGCTTATAAATCAAGGTGAGAACGAGGACAAACATAGGATAATCATATAACACGAGACACAAAAGGATAGCAACAGTAAGCAAACCCTGAATGTGTCAGTCTGTTTTGGATTATCACTTCTTGATGCTGAGCATTACACATTATACTTTCCAGTTTTTTTTGAATTGAATATCAATTACAAATGTCTTGCTCATACAGGCATCAACATTAGATCAATACAAGCTCCTTACAAGCAAACACATAGGAATCACTTATGGAAGACTAAGAGTCGCTACTAAAAAATCCACCTTTATTTAGATGCCACCTCCTATGGAAGGCCAAGAGTCACAACATAGAATTCCACTTTAGATGTCCTCATGGTGAATTAAGCTTGGGTCTCTACAATGAGAACTCAGTGTCTTAACCAATTTAACTCAACCCCATGGACGTTTATTAGTTACACTGTGATCTGTAACATCTGAAGTATATATTGTTTGGAATATCAATTTTGTGTGACATTTCATGTAACATCTGAATAATATATTGTTGGGATTATCAATTTGTGTGGGGCATTAGATTGGGAATAACTCAGTTCACAGAAACTATTCAAAACCTCTTGTGTACTTGCATGTAATGTATTTATGATGTCAATTTGGGATAACTCAAATTGGAGTATCTTCACTTTGGGATAATTGAGAGGAAAGTTGTACACTTCTGTGCTATAAATGGAACCAACCATGTTGGATCTTCATCTAAGAATTGAGACATCTTTCTTTTGTGATTTTTCTTCAGGGATTCACAGTTTTACAGTTATTCCTCTAAACCTTTCAAGTTTCAAGTAAAACTTTTCTAAAAAGTGATTCTGAAAATGGAAGCTATATTTAGTAATATTATTACAGAAATTTCTCTAGTACCTTTTTTAATATGGGTACTCAGTGAACTATTTGATATACTATTTTCAGTTCCAAATCCCAATTTTTACTGCAGAATCTTCTTGAAACCAATTCTATAAAACTATAATATTATGTTTTGTCCTCTGATTGTCAGGCTTATGAAAAGACATTAAAAAATGCTTTTTTGTCTCCTGCATAGGCCCATGATCTTCATGCTTCTTGACTTTTTCGTTGAAGTACTTTTCTGCATGTTTCTTATCTCCTTTTGCCACATACATCCAAACTATGTGAAGACTCGTAGTTCAACGTCAAATAAATGAAGTAAAAATATATTTATGTTCTTTTCAAACTCAATGCAGTTGTCTTTATTCAAGTTGAATGGAGTTATTCTTTTTTCAAGTCCATTCTGGTTTCTAATTCTTGAAGTAAATTGCTGCAGATAAAGAGGGACAAGGTCACAAAACTTGTTGTTCTTCCACTTTATCCTCAGTTTTCAATCTCAACAAGTGGATCGAGTATTCGTCTTCTACAAAGCCTTTTTCGGTAAATGGCAGTATTTTATATAACATTATTTTTAATTTTTTTGGTTGTCGAGTCAGATTTCCAGGAGAGTTAAAGGCTATGGTAGTTCTAGTAAATCCTTAAATTCAGACTGACAAAATAGTTATCATGGTTATTTCAGGGAGGATGATTATCTTATCAGGTTGCAGCACGTGATCATAGCATCATGGTATGAAAGGGAAGGGTATATCCAAGTAATGGCAAATTTGATAGAAAAAGAATTACAGAGTTTTGCATCCGCAGAAAAGGTAGGATTTCCATGCAGATGTGGTCTGCTATCATTTTATCGAAAGTCCATCCATTTTTATTATAACAAGCATGTAGTGCCAACCTTGCATGAATTGACTTACCTATTCATTAATAGAGACAGCTTCGTGCTGCTCCTATTAGCAGTTTTAATTACTTTATAGTACTACAATTATGAATATTGAGTAAGCTTAAGTGATAGCTATGCAGAAATATTGATTTTTCAGTGTATCGTTGCAATTCTAACATCATGTTAGCAGTGAAGACATTGTACAGGGAAAACATTTTGCTTCTCTTTAGCCACAGAATGGGCTAAACACATTAGCATAGAAATGTTTAGCCAATTGGGTAGGGAAAACATTCTTGCTGGGTACAAAAATGTGAGATTAATGTGGTTTTTCTCGTTCACAGGGATGGGTTGACTCCTTTTGCAAGTAGATGTGATCCCTAGGTTGCTTTGGGTGAAGCAATTGATATATATCCTTTATTGGGGATCTTCTCATTGTTTTGGTCCCTGACATCAGAGATAATTTGTTTTTATTCATAGGAAGGATGGCCATCATTTTAATGGTCTGGTGAGGGAGCCATTGGAGCCCAGCAATGGCCCTGGGGATGTTTCCCAGGTTTCCCTGTGTCCCTGAAATTTGTTGGGGATGGGGACACCTGGAAAGGCCTTGTTATGTGTCCCCATGTGACATAGGTTTATATATACAATTTTCTATTCCATAGAAATCTCAATGGATATCAGTCATTAACATCTATATTCCACCTTTGGGGAATCTCTGTAATAAGTTTAGTAAGGATTTGAGTAAATGGGTTCAAGGTAATGCTCACAGATAGTGATGGGAGATTTCAACACTTCTGGAACTACATTTGAAAAGAAAGGAGCCTTATATTTAATCAAAGAACTCTTGAACCACTCAACAAATTAGAAGCAAATACTGATCTAGTAGAAGATCAATATTCAATTCAATTGAGGGTCATACAATTGGTCTGTTAGATTGAATGGCAACATATATTTAGCTGAAAAACTCGACAGATATTTATTGCTGAAAATTGGATGTACCCAGAATGGAAAGTGGAGGCATAAATCTATATTGTCACCCTCTCAGACCTGTGGCCAATATTCCTCATGGTCACTGAAGCAAAGCACTGCACAAGCAGAAAAAAACTTTTAGATTTGACAAAATGTGGCTAACCCATCAAGAATTTGCTGTAATCATCTCCAAATGGTGAATTATTGTGCCACAACAAACTGGGTTTGAAATTTTCAAATTAATATAAATATACTTTGAATTCCATATACAGCACTGGAAACATGCAGTTATTGTGCCACAACAAACTGGGTTTGAAATTTTCAAATTAATATAAATATACTTTGAACTCCATATAAAGCACTGGAAACATGCAGTCTTTAGCAACCTTTTCCAAGAAAACGAACATGTAAAAAACCAGATGCAAGATGTCCAAATTCAAGTCAGATATCAAGAATCCTCAAAAGAATTAGAAATGAAAGATTAAAAATTTATTCTTCAACTATCAGCACTTAACATATAACAGGTCTGCTAGGATCAAAAGACGAGAGATATGGATCAATTTTACAGATTCCAACATCATATTCCATACTAGGAAATGCTTTTGTCTTCAATAATCAGCACTTCAACATACAACAGATCTGCTAGCGTTAAAAGGAAAGAGAGCAATTGATCAATTTCAGAGATTCCAACATCAGATTCTCTCATTATTCTGCTCAAAACAAAAGACGCTTTAACGCAATCCAGAGACCACAAAACTCATTTGGGGATTTGTTGATGTGAGTTTTGTTCCACTACAACATGCAGAATCAAATTCCAATGTTTCGAGGAGAAACATCAAACACTCAATCCTCTCTTGATATAAGGTCATCTCTCATGCTAAGCTTGCAATGTAAGATCATGAAATGACTTCAAGGTTCTTTCTATTGTGGACACTCGCTCAGTGAAATAATGTGATTTGTTGGTAATCACTTAGGGGGACTTACGCTATTCATTCAATGGATATCAACTCTTGCACCTCTAATGATTTAACTTCACAATGTGCAATGAAAATATAGCTTCTCTCAAACTTCCATTTCAACAACTTAAACTTGCTAACTTAGGTTTGACTTCTACTCCTACTCCTAACTAGGAATGCAAGGAATCATGGATGGTTTGGACTCTACCAAGTGGAATCTTGTCAACGACCTCAACTTCACCTAGTGCAAGCTTCTAAGGATCTCAAATCGTTTTCATATCAACACCTTCTCCCTAATCCAACTTGGAAGTACAAACTAAGGATCCAATGCCGATTGAACTTAAGTGCAGCGACTAGCTTATCACACAAGGCTTCCTCACAATCAGCAAGGAGGCTAGTCGCCTAGTATACTTGAGTCAAACAAGCAAACATCCACAATTACTTTCATCCAACTAACTACTTCAACATGGAAATAAGTCTACTCCAAGTAAGAGATTGAAGAAATCATGAAATACTCCAAACATAACTTAAGTGCAACGACTAGATTACCACACAAGGCTTCCTCACAATCAGCAAGGAGGCTAGTGGTCTAGTATACTTGAGTCAAACAAACAAACAAACATCCACAATTACTTTCATCCAACTAACTACTTCAACATGGAAATAAATCTACTCCAAGTAAGAGATTGAAGAAACCATGAAATGCTCCAAACGTTACATACATTCACCATGAAAACCAACAATAAAAGACGGAATAATTTTGGTAGTTTTATATCAACAATTTGATCAAGTCTTCCTTGGCTAGCCTACTCTACTCTATCTTCTCTCCTACTCTAATATAATGCTCCTTAGCTCTTGAATCTAACTCTTACAAATGAGAAGGCCTTGGCCTTTTATAGATGTACAATTACAACAAAGGGCCAAGATTCATTTCAAATCAAGGGCCAAGATTAAATCCTATAAACCCTAATTAGGGTTGCCAAATTTTCAATCAATTACATGAGGGCACCAAATCATGGGCCAATAGGAAAATTACAGTGATTTCTCAATCAATGAGAAAATAGGACACTTGGCGTGCTGTGATTGCTTATGCTTGAAATTTGGAATTTTCTGATTGGAGAAGACAACTAGGTGCCACCTCATCATCCTTATCATGTAGCTCTGATTGTGAAGAGAAAATATCTCTTGATACTTAACATTTAGAACTTTGATTAACTCTTCTGAAACTATCAACTCCTTGGAGATGAATGGGATGACATGTTCCCAAATTGCTTCATCCTCTCCACTCTTCCATCTTTGTCCTTGGAAATTTTCTCATGGCATGATTTGGATTGACATCCTTGAACTTGCACCCGATTTGATTCGAACTTGATTGTACTTGAAAATGCCTTCAAGTGATTGGACTTGTCCTTCTGATCTCGATCTTGAATCCCAACTTGATCTCACTTTGAATAGCCTTGATGTATTGTCCTGGACCCTTCGGTAACCTGGTGTGAACTTCCTTCCCACTTGTTGGCGTGATGATGGAGGGTATGCATTCCATCCTTTCTTTGATCTTTTAAGTTGTTCCCAGATTTGCTTTCAAGGATAGTAGCTTCCCATGATTTCGTTGCCAAGACTAAGAGTTCCAAGATTTGCTCTTCATTCAGCCCTTTCCTCCGTATCTTCCACCTTTCGCTTTGGTTGTCTTTCCTTGGAGTCTCGAACATCTCCCCTTAGCCTGCAAAACATCAAGGAACACGTCTTACTTATCTTTGTTCAAGGTGCCACAAATCTGAGAATAGGAAATTTAGAAATAAACCCCCTTAGATGAAGCCATTGAAATTGGATTAAAATTCTTAACCATGAGTTCATTTCCAGATTTCCATACATTTCCTCCTACCATGAATTACCTTTCGAAGATCTAAAGATTCAATCCATTAGCCATGATTATCAATTCTCAGATTATGACAAGGTTTCAAATTCTGATTATTTCCTTAACATCCTTAAGCATTGAAATTGGAGAAAGATTTATTGTGCAAGAGGATGAATTCGAATTTAGGAAGGCAAACCTATGATCTTTCACTACCATAACATCCACCACTCATGCTTGCCTCTTGGGAAATTCTGATTTTAGCATACCTGTAGCTTTCAAGTGAGATCTTGGAATTAATATGGAGGTCCATTTGCTGCCTCTTGTCTAGGAAATCTTGCCAACTTATCTCTTCATTGAAGTGCAAGAGAGATGGACTTGAAGGAACCCCGCCTAGGCTTGATTTGCTTCCCAATCCGATTCTGTTATAATTTTGATATGCATTCAGTCTGGAGGAAATTCACCTGCTGCTGGGTGTAGGAATGAATTGAAATCCCTCCATATATATACTTTTCCATACCATTTCCCCATCAAAATGTTCAAATGATCAAACCATGAGCTGTAATAAAATGAAATTCAGAATTAGAAGTTGATGTTTGATTGCCTTGAATTGGATTTCTTCATGACATGAATTGAGAGTTTGAACCAATGAAGGTGAAAGGGGAAGGAAGAATGGGGAAGAGCACTTGAAAACATCTCCATTACTCACAACCTCCCATCAATTTAGAATAAAACTAAATCAGAATGCAATCAGACCTGTAGCTTTTGAGAAAATCTGAGATTTCACTTAAATACAAGCTGCCCTCTATGAAGATGTTGCTCTAATTCGCCTCCTCCTTTGAAGAATTTAGAAAAAGGATTGAGAGAGGATGTCCTCCAAATGCTTGCTTCCAAAATCGAGTTTCAAATCATCCAAGTCTGCTCTGCTCTGCTGGAAGAAAATCGCATATCAAATGGTGTCTAAATGGTTTGAAACTGCCCCCTTTATATATCTTCTTGCTCACCTCTCCCAAGGAGGCTGACTTTACACTTGTTAGATCCAAACAAATCATGAAATACCCCTCTAAAAGAGGCCAACTTTGCATTTAATTGTTTGCTGTTCGATTTAATTGCTCAGGGACGACTTCATTTTGGTTCTAATTGCTGATACTTAAGGGGGGGCGACTTGCATTGGAGGGGGAATAAAGGATGAGGGCGGAATTGTCCCATCCATGGGACAATTCTGCCCAAGGAAGACATGAAACACTCCTCCTTGACCGAAATCCATATTTCAAACACCCAATCACTTCGCCAAAGTCTTAAGATTATCTCCCAAGGTTCCATAGTGGAGTGGAATTTCATGGCATATAGGACAATCTCAGTCCTATGACTGGGCGGAATCCACCCAGTCATGGGACACTTGCAATTTCTTATTGAATCCACACTCTTAACTTCCAAAGATCATCCAACACCCAACATAGCACATGCCCCCCCTTGTCTAACACTTCATTTCCAAACAATTGAGGGGGTAGGAAGGCCTGGGAAAAAGGGAAGGAAGAGACCAGCCCTAGGGCAAAATTGTCCCATCCATGGGACATTTCCGCCCAGGGAAGACAAGATAGTTCCCCCCAAAACAACATCCCTTCCATCAAAAAGACTCCAACTTCAACTCAAAACAATCCCTGATCCACCAAGGAAGGCAACTAACATGACAAAGAGGGAGCGGAATTTTATGGTCGATGGGACAAACCCTTGTCCTATGACTGGTCGGAATCCGGCCAGTCATGGGACAATTTGCATTTTTTTGTTCCAAGTCACCGAAACTTCTGATTTCTCCTTCCTAAGGCTTCCAAACATCATCACTCCATCTTGCTCTCCTTATGCACACACAACTTCTTCAAAAACTTGGCTCTCAACACTTGGGAAGGAAGGAAGTGGTGGAGATAAACTCCATGGCGGAATTGTCCTATCCATGGAACAATTCCGCCCACACTCAACTCACCTTAACTTGCACTCCAAAGACCCGGTGGCATCAAAACTTTTTCAAAACATCACTACCCCACCTAGGGGACCGAAAACAAGTCACCAAAGAGGGGCGGAAAATTGAAGGTCATAAGACAAACCCTGTCCTATAGGAGGTCAGAATCCGCCCTGGCATGGGACAGAGTAGATTTTACATTTTTGTACTTAGCCATTTTTTTAGTTCAGGGGCAAGAGAATTTATACAAATATAACATTTAAGTTATATTTTTATAAATACCTTTCAGGATGTTTGAGATAGGTTTCAGCTCCATAGGAGTTAAGGTGCAAATTCTAGATTTTGGGGGTTTTTAAAATATTTTAGGACTTAGCCAAATTCAGGATTCAACGCGCCTTCAGCAAAGCTACTCCCACAATCTATCTCGGCTTTCTAAGATGAAATTGAAGCTGGAACAAGGATTTTCAAAGGGTTTAAACTTGTTTCATGGAAAATCCTTTGGTTTTGATCCCATATTCCCGAAAGATTTAGCACAACTCTCGCCCATGTTCTAGACAAACTTGACTTCCCAGTAGGCCAAAATTGCAAAAACCAACTCTCGAACTTCACTTGCTGGACCTAAGGACTTGAAAACTGCCACCAACAAAGACTACCTAAGACCACTACTCCTACTGCTTGCAAAAGAGGGGGGTCCCTATTTGCAATGGGGCGATGGTGTGAAAATCTCACAATAGGATTATACCAAATCTCAACAAGAGATCTTGAAACGTGTCACAAAATTCTTCTCAGACATGCTATAGTTGCCTCCTAATCAATCCACAAAGAAAGGCAACACAATCTTTTTTAGCACATTCCAAAAAGAGAAACAGAAATAGACAAAGCAACCTTCATGTAGTTTATCATGGAGGAGGAACTAAAAAGTAAAAACCATATTGTTTTCTTCCAACTTGGTTGAAGTTGCTTGGCCATATGGTTAAACTGTTTTTACTTTTTTGTGGTAGCAGAATCCCTAAAGTAAATTAAGCTCACATGCTTGTAATGCAGAGGCTAATTGCCTCATGAAACATGGTCTAAAATCATTGGAAGATGTCTTGAACCTCTTTTAAATTAATTGATTTCTCAGGAGCAATCAGCCTTTGTCCCCAGGAGTCAGATCACAGATAATATTATTGTTGTCCAAGAAATTTTATACACTTCTTAGAACCCAAAGCGACCAGAATTTTCATTGAGTTAGATATCTCCAAAGCATTCGACTGGTGCAATTGGAATTTAATGAAAACCACTCTGCAAATTCAGGTGGAACAACTAGTCTACACAATGGATCAAAAATTGTGTCTGCACGTCAACCTTCAATGGCAATATCAATGGAGAATGAGAAAACATTCTCTCTCCACAAGGGGTTTTAGACAATGTGATCCTATTCCTCTTAGTCCAGCCCTCTTCATTCTAAGGAGTGAAACTCTTTGCTGCATGAAGCAAGCAGCCAAGTAAAGAAGATAACTCTATGAAATCTCAGAATTGAAAGATCTACAAGGTTTGCCTTCATTTTACCGATGATACTTTTCTACTCACAATGCTTATGAAAACAGAGGTAAACCAGCTTATGAAAATTCTGCCAACTTATGTAGAGGATTTGGGACAGCAAGTTAATATGGCCAGATAGAATATGTTTTTCCTGAACATCCCTCTTGCTTAGAAAAGGAAATTAATAACTAAACTTAAGGAGGGAACTTTTCCAAACACATGTCTTGGTTTTCCATTTCTCTTTACAAATTCTTCAATATCATGGAACAATGTAATCAATTTACTACAAAGAAAATCAATCCAATCAACCCAATGGATGCCTGGATGGATCAACCTTATAGGTTGCATTCTTAGATGACTAAAATGGTGCTTCATGTGATACCTATATACTTAGTTTTATTCCTATTCCCCACAAGATAGAACAAATTCAACAAATTCAAAGAGATTTCTTTTGGAAAGGAAATGAAAATGTGTTAAAAGTACCCAATGGTACATTGCATGCCAAAAACTTGTGGTTAGCCGTGAGTAATCACCACTTGCCTGATTTGCTGTGTTGTATCCAAAATTTTTCCAGAATTTTTCTAAAAGCTTTTGTGAATTCTTATGTTTACCTTTTATTTTTTTGGCCAATTTTTAAACTTTGAAAAAGAAAAATAAAAGCACAAGAAGATTGAATATTTTTAGTAAAGGGTTAAAGCTAGGGAATTTTAACTTTTCAACTTTAAGTTTGAATAGATATACTTTTGATTTAAAATTGTTAACAGTAACTGTTTTTTTCTTTTAATTATATTCTAATGAGGATTTGGTATAAAACATTGGGTCACCCAAATAGTAGGATTTGTTGAATGAGAATGGAATATTCCCAAATTCTAGGGCCTGTTGGTTCCCAAAACCGACGGATTGGAATCCTACAAGTCTCGCCAACTTGATCCTGGAATATCCAACTGGCTATGGCCAACCTGACGGAACTGAATGGTATGATTCGAGTTCCCTGCGCTTCTGGCTCTGCAAGGCCAAGGCGGGTATACCTGATCCTGAACAAATCACTTGAATCCAAGAAACTTATAGCAGATTGGTTAGATCGTGGTCGTAACAAAAGCTTTCCGAATGGCGAGGGTGATAGAAAACTTAAAACTTCTTCGAACAAATATGAATTTTTATAATAGCTCCAAAATATGAGTGCTTTTAAACTTGCAAGCTCTGAACTGAAAATAAAACAAATGATTATACGACTTGTAAAAGTATTTTAAAATATCATGAATTGTAAATATGAATGAGAAAATCAACTTTCAAAGGAAAAAATAAAAATAACTACCCAGCTTATGGATTTGGAACGATGAACAAAATAATGACCAGTGCCAGAATTCAAAGAAGGCGATAGAGTCGATATTAAAAGCTTTTACGTACAACTTTATGATATCTTATAATTTTAGAACTATAAACAATTCAATTATCTAGATGCCACAAATCAATTAAATTTATGCATATTCAAATTAGTCTAAAATGCTTCTTAATTCATGCAGAGGCAAAATAGACACAGATATGGAAACAATTTGATATTTCACAATATCTATGATTATCAAAATTGAAAAGCTATAATTGATTCAGTCTGCTCACCTAGATGGTAAATAGTTTACAGAAAAATAAGAAATGATCACAAAGGACAGAACTATATAACACTTTACTTCTAATGCCTTTAAAAATAAAATAGAATCTATTGCTGGTTATGCCCGATAAAATAGATAAATAACGAAGAGATTTGTTACCGATGCTATATTTATTAAAGTTTTGATTCCAGAATCACATACAGAAATTTGTTGCTCAATGCCCCAATAGCCACCACCTTAGTTCAAAAATCCAATCTTCAATGGAGAAATTGACATAAATATAATATCTGCCCGTGTTGTAATAACAGGCTGTGTGTGTCCCTTTTTTTTATATTTTTTTAACTCATATTTATATGAGAAGGAAGAGGCATACGGTTATGCTTTAAAAGACACAGCGCTTCCGAAATAATATTAATATATTTGTTTTTTGTTTTAATTAAACTTTAATAGAACTGAAACTCTTAATATGACAAGTGGCAGATATATTTCTGAGACGTGTTGCTTCACAACAAGTAACTAACACTTGTAATTAGTAACATAGTTCGGTGTAGGGAAACCAAAAGTTTCGAACCATTTCTTCATTATTTTGCAGACGAGGCATGGGCATATACGCCAGATGGTGTTTTAAGTATATGTCCTCAAACTTCCGCTCCCACCACATGGCATCTTCCTTATAATATATTTGGCACTTCAGAAATATTTTGATTGTAATTTCTTCCTCTCAGATTCACGTGAGCTTTATCCTGTGCATATTTCAAGTTATCCTTCGTGTTTGGTGAAAATCTGCCGCTTCTGCAATTGTTTGGTGCTGTATCTCTGCTTACCGATTCCATTCTTCTTTGTTTCCTTGTGCATGTCTCCAGCCCTGCGATTAAAATACAAAGTGTTATTAGTCATTTGATATAATCAATTTCATGTCCAGTCACGTTTTGATTTCTGCCTTTTGAATCGTGCCATGAATGTATACGATAATTATGAAGAAATTGTTGTTCAGAATTGCCGTATTCAATTTGCTCTTTAACTCATTTTCCTGTATATGATTAATATAATCATATCTCCTCTTATAATCTGAGTCGAAAATTCCACTGAGATATATATCACATATTTTACTAAGTGATTTTGCAAGGATCTAGAAATATTTCTTCATGAAACTCGGGATTCATATCTTTCTGAGCATATGCGTCTGAAAGCAATTTGCACAGACCCAACACTTATTTAATTTAATTGATATAATTTGGAATTACATACAGATTTCCCTTCTGATTATAATTTCCAGTGGCCTCTCACAATTAACAATTGTCTTTAAGTATCGCACAAAATGAATAGTAGTCTGTGACATGATAAATTTTAAATCTGCCTGTTGTGTTTTTGATAATGTAATTCTTGTCTTACGGGTTCTTCCATAACCAACTACGTATTCTGCACTTTTGTTCAGAGGCCTGGACATTTGTTCCAGTCTTCAATTGCTTCAGACACTGTTATTCCCTATCGGAAATCCCATATACATGCTGACTAACCTGCACACTCTGTCATTTTATATTTGCACTTGAATTTTGCTGAGGACACTTTTCAACAGGACTTCAGGATTGCATCCAATTGTATGGAATAACTGATTCGTTTAATGAAAGAAACATTGAGTCATGCTGGTATACTTTCATATCTCCCTTTGATGTCAGTTACTGTTCTATTCCCTGCGTGAATTTTTTTTTTTAAGGTGTGTAAATGAATGCTGTTTGCTGGGCACCCTCCATACGTGCACAAGTCTGCTCATTTGAGATAATCATATCAGGCTTGCAGTCTTCATAGTCCAAATCTGCATGGCGTCTCTGTTTTAATTCACATCATTTTAATCTCTGGCTTGTCATCATCAGTCCACACTATCACTGAAAAAGTCTCATGATCATCACATGAATATGCCAGACAAATATTCTAATCATCTTCAGATTTCACGTCTGGTGAAAAATCATGATAGTAAACTGCCCTTGGATCATATAATGCTTTTGTATTATCTTTTATCTTTCTCATATGATTTCCCATCTCTTGTGCAGTGTGGCCACACATTTCATCATACGCAGTATGATTAATCTGGGCAATGATATACAAACTCATATTTAATAGACATTGCAATGAATATATAATATTTATCGTGATAAGAAATTTAGAGAAAAAGTTAAAATGGAAGCCTAGATTTTCGAAAAATCAGGGCTCCATCAGGGCCAACTTTATATTTATTACATAAACCCTCTTAGCATCTTAGGTGAAAGAAAAATAATTGATTTTAAAAATCCTATTTGTTTTTTAATAAATGGATCTTTTTTGAAGGCATTATGTATATTTCTAATCTTTATTAGCTATATTTTACATGAAAAAGAAGAACCCAAATTGCTTACTGTACTAACATAACATTTATTTTTTGTTAGATGATTTTTTACAGTTTTAAATCCAAGTAATTTTATTCCATTTATGCTTTTACCATGTTGTGCCAACGACATGTAGATGAAATGCTACTATGCATGTACCTCCCTACAAAATGAGCTTAGATCAATCACCTCTATAGTTAGAGAGGTTTGAATATTCAAAAGTTGAAGGCTTTGAACATGGCCTTCTCTACAAAGCTGGCTGAGAGACTTAACAATTTTCAACAACTCCCCTATGCTCAAATTATGAAAGAGAAATACTCCATTCAAACCCACAATGGCGTCATGGAAGCCTAAACGGAATTGAGATAGACCAAGAGGATTTGAGATTACATCAAGTTTTTATGGAGCTGATGCTAAAGATTAAGGATATATCAAAGGTTAATTTTCTATTTTTATTTATGAAAGGATTGCAACCTTGGGCTCAAGTCGATATGAAAAGACATAATATTTTGGCCCTATTCTCTACAACTGTAGCTGAAGATCACTTGCTAGATTTCAAGGGTGACTCGAGTAAGGGGTGTGTTGGTAGAGTTGGGGCTAATGCAAGGAAGAATTCTCTCGCAAAAGATGAGAAGTCCAAGGGTGGACCAAATGCCACTAAGACGCTAGGCATAGATAAGTCTTCTTTGCAGCTCATAGGGTTAGTTGAAGGATGAGGAGCCCATGGTGACCAAAAAGAAGAATAAGACTTGTTTTGTTTGCAAATGCTCAAATTATGGGCTCAAGGTTGCTGAAAATGATAGAGGCTGAATGTGATTAAGTAGGACTTGAAGGTTTTCGTCCAATTGGAGAAGCTTGTGACTGAGGCCAAATATGAGTTATGTTTTGTGGAAGCGATATTGAATAACAAGAAGGTTGTGGTCATTATTAGTTTTGGAGCCATGCACAATGACATCTTTGCAAAGAAGCCAAAGATTTTGGATTTGAAGTTGCAAGAGACAAGTACATTGTTCAAGGCGGTGAACTCACCCACACAGAGAGTTGCCAAAAATGTTCATTGTGTGGTAATTTGAGTTGGAGCTTGGTGAGGTGGTGTTGAATTGGTTGCCATATGACTTGGTTTTTGGGGTAGGATTTCTTGTGTTATGGTATGGTAGCCCTAGTTTTGCATTTGGGAAGTTTGATCTTCTTAGATCTGAAATAAGGCTGTATAGTGAGGGATCTTTTAGAAGGGCATGCTGTGAAGTTTGTGTCTGGATGAGCTTGTGGAAAGACATGTGAAAGAGCTAGAATGCTATAATCTTGGTTGCCTCCCTTGGTGGATGGGATGAGTGTTTGTCAAGGACCTCCATCCTAGTTGCAATTGATGAAGTCATTGAGACTTATAGTGATGTCATAAAGATGTTGATGGTTCACCCACCTTGTAGGAACATAAATCATCGAATAGAGGTTGAACTAGTAACAAGGCTGCCTGCTCAAGCTTTGTATTACTTGGGCCAAACGTGGTCAAGATGAAGCAGCTATCCAAACTTTTGCAAATAGGACATATTCAACCATGCAGTTCCCATATGTGGTGCCCATATTTTTTCATAGGAAGAAGGATGTTTAATTGTGATCTTGTGGGGATTATAGATATCTAAACATGCTTATCATAAAGAACAATTGTCTATTCTCTCTCATTGTTAATTTCTTTGACAAGTTGTTTGGGGTGAGGTACTTTATTAAACTTGATTTGAAACATTGTTATTACCGAGTAAGGATTTGGGGTGAGGATTTGTAGACCTTTATTGGACAAATCTATTGTAGTTTATCTTGATGACAACCTAGTTTATAACAAGACTATGGATGGGCATAAGGTTCATTTAGAAGAGGTGCGTTTACTATTATACCTAGTAAATTACATACATGAAATAATAATACAAATGATTTTGCATACCGAATATAGGTATAAAATATATCTTTATTAGCTGATGAATTCATTGCTGAGAAGAAGACCAGAGATGGTCAGCCAAGGATTACAATTCATCCGACTCTACACTACTACTATCCTTGGCAGTACACAACATATCTAAAAGACTTGACAATTCCCGAGAGAGACACAATCGTCAACCAACTGACACTTACAACTACTCGAGAGTGACAACCAATTGGCAATTAATTCATTGGCGACAATTAATACATTGACGGATAACCAATATTATCAAACATGACAATAGGCATTGTACGTCGACTACATCATGTTCCCCAAAAGAAAATGTCGTCTTACGTACAACAAGTATACATTGAGTAATATTTAGGAAGACTAATGGCAAGAGTGTAGATAATGACTTATACTGTGCAAACTCAACGTTGTAATGTACTTCAAAAATCAAATAGGGGTCAAGGGGCAACACACCTCATTTTGATGACTTTTTAAGATGCTAAAAATAAATTGGAGCCAGAAAATAAAGATTTTATGTCAAAATTGTGATCAAGTAGTACTCTCCCATGAGATTTTCAGACATGTTGCTCGACTATATGCTTAAGTCTTGTGGAAGGATGACACTAAGATGAACGTACGATGCAAAAAGTGGTACCACATGCTAAGGATCTATCCTGTACGACCCAGGTGGCACCTCCATGTATCGCTTGCAACTTTTCCTCATGTGCGGCCTAGAATTCATGTATGGCTTAGTTATTTGCTTTGTGTATGATCTCCTCCTCACTTGTCCGTACGGTTTACTTGCCACGTACGACCTTGTACCGTATGACCACTGCACTCCAAGTATGGTATGATGCTTACCGTACGGTTCAATATCATTCTCTTTGTGCAGCTCCTCATAGAACTTTTCTGGCACTGCATACAGGTTCACTTCTGTTCCTCCGTACAACATGGTCACTCTACCATACGACACAATTTGATGCTTGTTGTATGGCTTGATATCCTTATCCTCATGCTGCTCCCCATACAACCCTCTTGGCATCGTGTGCGACTTCTCTTTTCCTCCTTCGTATGGCCTGGTAAATCTACCGTACTGTGTGTTTCTTCTTCTGATGTACAGTATGATGACTTTGTCGTATGATTTGTTGACATATGATATGATTTCCTCTGTGGCGTATGGTCCATGCCCGTCCGAATGTGACTTCTCTATGATGTACAGTCCATGTCAGTATGGATGTGACTTCTTTCTTGCGACGTACCTAGCCGCGTACGACCTGCTTCGATACAAATGATTTTTACTTTGTTGTGTGTTGGATGCCTTTCGATCGTACGATGCATGTAGAACCCTCCATGTACGAACCTTGCAAGCCTTCTTGGACCGTATTGACAAATCCATCATCCATAATCTTACACACTTTCATCATTTTCTCTTCACCAGGATCTATAGCTTCAAGAAAACTACACGTTGGTGGAAATACTTCACAATCCTCCATTTGCCAGTGGAATAGTCCATTTAGGGAACTCATGTCGTTTTCAGAACAATCTTGTAGCTCGAGCACCTCTTCATCATTTGGTTTCGTGCTTTTCCTTCTTCCATACCCCATTCTCCATCTTCAGACTCTGACTTGGAAGATGCTAGCTCCTTACTGTTTGATTTCTCAAGTTGATGACATACTTCACTCTCGATCGAGTGTGTTCCACTTCCAATTATGGTTTGCCTTTGTCATGATCAGTCAACCCTTTTTGAGGACTTTGTATGCCTTCTTTTCGACAGGATGACGACCAAGTTCAGAAAGAAATGCTATGTGAATGGTGACCTTCTGTGCCATGAGCATCCCAAGTGGTTTGATGCCGTGTTGGTCGGCACCTACCAAATGGAAAGTTGGTGGCCAGAGTGTTGGCTTGCTTTTTCCCTTCCATGTCTCCTCCGGTAGTACGTTCACGCCTGAGCCTTTGTCAACAATGGTGTTTGTCAACTTCCATCCCATTATTTTCATCTCGACAATAGTTGGCTTCCTGCCAGTGCCTACCATCAGCAACATCGGGTCAGTGGTTAGGTTGTCTGTTGACTTCTCTATATGCTTGCCATGTTCACCAACTACATTGTTAATGGCCATCTTCAATTGTGGCATGATTTGCAAAAGGTTAGATACTCGTATGGGTATGGTGGCTTGCAACATTTGTCTCATGATAGTTTTCTTCGACTCTGACCACAATGGAGTATTGGTAGCATCATTAGAGGCCCTTCTCTCCTCCGCCATTGCCCGTTCAATGTTAGCCTTTGCTTTTCGAAGTCTTTCCTTCTTCGTACGGGGGTGATGGGGAGTGGTTAGTGTATCTTGTCCTCTACTTTGAAGATCTTGTAAAACTACAAGTTTCTCCTTCAAAAGGGCCCACAACCTAGGTGAGTGTCCCCCCTTTCCTTGGAAGACTCCAACCCCTTCAGATGGTTGTCTACTAACTCCTCACAACACCAACCAAACCCGCTTCAATCCCTCAACATCTCACTTCCCTTTCCATCTACCCTTGATTCCTATCAAATGGGTATGTGATGAATTTTGTGGGACTTCAAATACTATTGGGTAGGGTGGACTCCCACACCCTTCTAAGACCTTTCTCAATCCAATTCAATCATTCTTTCCCTCCAAGTGGCTTCAGGACATCAAATTGTCTACTTGAACCTAGTAAATAGGCCCATTCCCTAGTAGCCCATTCCCTAGTAGCCCTAGTTTTTTGGTTTTTGGGGTATAACTTCCAAACTTTTCAAAGAACTTTATGAACCAATGGGCATTCCAAATACCCTTTTTGGACTTCTATCCAAAACCTAGGTCCTGGTTTCTAATTCTTCCAACAAGTATTTCAAGATCACTCTGCACCGATTAGGCAATTAGGCCTAATCCTAGATGGATTACAAAGTAACACCCCTTTCTTTGCTTCCACCAACACTCCTACTACCATGGACACTTAGAGGGACCTAAGAAACTACCAAATCCACCATTATTTTGTCTCTCACCACTCTACCCTTCCCTCTGCAATCTAATTTGCAGTCATAGTCACGGTGAGCACATTGAGATGCTCACCTGGGGCATCCATTTTCTCTGCAACCCGAAGGTCTCTATGCAAATCCCTTTCAAAACCATATAGTACATTCTCTGTACTTGAATTCCCCCCAGGGCCATACAAATCCCACAGTGGAAACTCAAGCAAGGGACATTTGTTTGGGAAAGCTTCACCAAGCCCTTAATCCAAGAGGGTTACAAAGATTTTGCTCCAAAATGCTTCAAACTCCACCAAATGAACTCAGATCAAATGCATTCGAAAGGTAACAAGTTATTCTATCAGACTGTGAACAAATTTCTTTCCTACCAATCCGAACACACGTGCCAACCGTACTCACATAAAAAATTACAGGAAAACAGTGAATTCTTATTGCCTTCGAGTGCCAAAACTTCACAAAATCATCATCAGGGGTTCCTCTTCGTGTGTTGGGTGTTAAATCACCCATACACAACTGCCCCTACCGAAAACAACTAATTTTCAAACCAATTTAGCCGTTTGCAAGTTTTTGACAACATTTTGCAAAAGTTGCTCAACAACATTTTAGCAACATTTTGTCAATTTTGACAAATTACTCTTAGAATGACTCCTAACTCTCTGAGACCCTAAAAATGACTCATGTAGGTCATATGACACTTATTAGGGCCTATTTGACCATTACATTGGTTTTCGATGGCCCTTGGGCTTAATTACAACTTTTGGCTTATTGTCCCTAAATGTCCCTAAAGAACATTTAGGGTCCAAATTTGACTCTACCTTAGGCTTATTATTTTTCCCTTATTACAATCAAGACCCATGGGGTCTGATGCTTCTCCACAATCCCTGATTGTGGGTGATATCATTAGCCCCTGAGGACTAAGCCTTGGTACTCTTGCACTAGGGGGTCAGGATATACTGGCTTTTTAGTTTGGAGTCTGGTGACCGCCAATACTTCCTCGTCTAGCTCCTTTACGTCCAACATGTTCACTCCCTTCTGTTTTGGGTAGTTGGTGTCTTCATGGTTCCGAAAACCACACCACTTGCACAACAAACTCCCATTGTTTTGACCACTCTGACAGTCTCACACGAAGTGACCCCATTCGTTTCACTTTCGACACTATATGATAGGACATCCTCTGGAGTCGTACTGTACTTGATTCCGTTATTGATTTTCATAATCGCTTGGCGATTCATTTTGGGGTTTCAATGGAGTGGACTCTCCTTGTGTGAAGAGTACTCGCGTACTTCTGGTCTTTAAATTATATGGAAACTCCTTTATTAAATGACCCATCAATTGGAAAATCTTACAAAATATCATTTTAGGACAAGCTTTCATGTGCCCCTCAATTTTGCACTTGGTACACCATTGTTCATTACTTTCTTTATTGGTTTCTTCCTTGGTCTGCAATTCTTTCATCATTCTCATCATATCCTGTTGTAGGGCCTGAATTGTCTCAATTCATTATTGCTACCACCCTCAGTGCTCTTGTCATAGTCTGTTTTCCTCTTCCCTCGGGAGGATGTCTTGTTTTCACTCTCAATGTCTATCGCTCAATTGCAGGCATCGATGTATGAGGATGGAGGCACCACTTTCATCTTCTTGCACAATGATGGAATCAACCCCTCAATGAACCACCTATTCTTCAACCTGGTGGTTGGCTGATTCTCCAACTTGGCTAGCAAGTCGTTGAGCCTACGATTGTAAGCTTGCACATTCTCATTCTTCCCTTGTTTGGTATTATAAATTTCGGTGACAATCTCATTGTTGTCTCGTAGCAGTTTAAACTTGGCCTCAAACGCCCTCGTGTGCACGTCCCAAGAGGCTATGGATGAAGCATCCAGTTCTATGAAATGCTCTCAGCCTATAGTCCTTGTCTACCTGACCGTTTGCTACGCAGATAGATTTGTACATCTTCTAGTGCCTCAGGATTTTTTGACTCGTTCCTCGTGAACTTTGACAGTTTCTGTCGATCCACATTTGTGCTTGTTAGAGGAGTCACCATCTTTCTTTCTTGCTTGCTCTCTTGTGCGTCAGACCTAGGTGGATTGTTTTGATCGCTACGTTCCGGTGCTTCCCTGCACTCTTGACAATGTGCGCATCCTCTATATGTCCACTTCCAGTGTCTCCAACACCTTAGGTACTTTCAGGCTCTAATTCGTTCTTGTACTCCCTTCGTCTGGGGGTCTTCGGTTTGGATCCTCCAATTCTAGGTTCCCTTGAGATGGAAAGATTCTCGTTGCAGTGGAGTATGTCCATCAATTCACAATTTCTTTCTTCGTATTCCTTTTTTGACGGTGTTTGTACGAATGGCTGTCTTGCTTGGTTGGTGAGGTACGTTTTGTCAGAGAGCAGTAAGTTTCTGGTAATTTCTTGTAATCTTCTTCTTTGTTCTCTTTGTTCTACAATCCTTAAAGATCGTTTGATCACTTGGCCTTGACCACCATTTGGCCTCTTCTCGCCTTTATTGGGATCCAAGGGCATGAGTCACGCAATTCTGACCTGATTTCTTTTAAGGCAATAGTGTCAAATGTTTACTACTATACCTGTTAAATTACATACATGAAATAATAATACAAATGACAGTGCGTACGAGATATAGGAGTAAAATATATCTTTATTAGCTCATGAATTCATTACAGAGAAGAAGACCAGAGATGGTTGGCCAAGGATTACAATTGATTTGACTCTACACTCCTACCTTCCTTGGTAGTACACACCATATTTAAAAGATCCGACAGTTGCCAAGAGAGAGACAACCGTTAACCAACCGAAAATTACAACTACCTTAGAGTGACAACCAATAGACAATTAATACATTGACGAAACCAATATTATCAAACATAATAATAGGCATTGTATGCTGAATACAAGGTGTTTGAGTTGTTGAGGGAGCATCAATTGTATGCAATGAAGACAAATTCCTTGGACACATAGTAGGTAAAGGGATGCTGAGGCTAGAATTGAAAAGGTGCAAGCCATAGAGGAATGGGAGTCACCTACAGTAGTCTATGAAGTTTGACAATTTTTAGGATATCAAATTATTATTGAAAGTTTGTGAAGGATTACTCTAGGGTAGTTGCTCCTTTGACCAATTTGTTGAAGGATAGGACGTGGTTTGGGTAGAGAAGCAACTGAAAGCAATTAAGGCTTTGAAGGAGTAGGTAACATTGGAGCTAGTGTTAGTTCTACCAGATTTTGGTAAGCCTTTTGAGGCGTAGATTGATGTGTCTGACTATGCATTAGGAGGGTTCTTGATGTAGGATGGATTCTTGTGGCATATAAATCTAGAAAATTGAATGATAGAGTGTAGGGCATGAGAATGAGATGACTAGGATTGGGCATTGCTTGAGGGTATGGAGGCATCATTTGTTGGGGCTTCCTTTCATGATGAAGACTAACAATATAACTTTAATCTACTTTAAGACTCAAGCTAAGCTGACTCCAAAATAGGTAAGATGGTAGGAGCTTTGGCAAAGTTCGACTTCGATAGAGTTTATTACTTGGGCAAGAAGAATATTGCTATGCTCCACCAAGTTTTCGGGATGGTGATGACAGAGGTGGGCCATTTTTTAGGGGATGGTAAGGGACAATTGTAAAAAAATAGGGAATTTTTAAAAATATAGAGAAATTTTAAATATGCATATCATAACATGGATAAAGCATTCATCATGGATATTGTAGAAGGTTAATACATTTAGAAGGATTTGAAAAAGTGATTCATCATTGTAGAAACTTTCATTGTCAATGTGCATACATATTATATTCAAATTATAACAAAAATGCCCAAAGGCTCCAAGTTTCAACCATGAAATGACATAACTTGTAAACAATACACATAGAACTACAAAATTATAATAATATATCGCTGTCCATAATTAACAGATGGTAGGTCTAAGAGTCTAAATCAAGTAGATTTGATGGCTTGACCTCTTCTTTCAATTGCTGTTCACTCCTTGACTAGATGCTCCCTTTTCTTTTGCCACTCTTCTCCTTCTTTGTAATGTGAAAATGATATTTATAATTTTTTCCCTTCCTTTTGGTTATTTTTGGCTTAGATTAGGCTTTGGTATTGTTTAATGCGGTTGGGTGTCCTTGTGGACTTGACCAGCCTTTTTTTCAAATTAAAAATGTGTTTTTTTTAAATTGGCCTACCAAAAGTGGCATAGGCCATAGGGGATGGCTAGAAGTCCTTGGGATGGCTGGGGATTCCTAGGAGTCCCCTAGCCATCCCACAAGGACTTCTGGCCGTCCCCTACATTACTGACCACTCTCAGAGCCATGCCAAAAATGTTTCCACAATTTTGCACAAATTGGGGATGGGTAGGGTACTTCGAAATGCTGTCCCCACATACTCGTACCGTCCTTGGTATGGGAATGGGGGTAAAAGCACACGGGATGTGTCCTTGTGGAGCATAGGAATATTGTTGTTGATGCATTGAGCCAAAAAGCCCAGCTTGTTGCTATTGAGGAGACCCACTTAGAAAGGCTGATTGAGAGTCAAATTGTCCTCTCTAAGGACGTTTTGAAATGGGTTTTGGAAGGAATTAAGATGGATCCTTAGGCTATGGAATTGGTGAGGTAGGCTAGGGAAGAAATATTTGGAGGTTCAACACAAAGGATAAACTCTTAGTGTTTGCCTAGGACAGGGTGTATGTCCTTAGATGGAAATAGTTGAGGGAGCTTCTATAAGAATGTCACGAGTCCATGTGCACAAGGCACCCAAGGCAAAAGTGAATGTTGGCGTTACTAGGAAAAGGGTTTTATTGGTCGAAGATGAGGCAAGATGTAGACGCTTATGTGAGAAGCAGCAATGGAATAATTTGCACAAAAGAACAATAAAGTAAGAAATATGTTGCAAATACTTGATAATACTTTGCCACTTTGAGGGAGCAGACTCCTTATTCACTTCAAGGGGGATGCCTCCAATATTCTTGAACTCAAACACTACATTCCACATGATGATAATAACTAACCTATACCTCTATATATACCATAAGTATGCCTTGGATGTCACCTAGGTCAACCTAGATAGTTAACTTTTTGGATGACCTAAATACCGATATATGATTATAATAATGATTATGTAATTTGTATAAGAGTTAAGGTAGCCACAACTGAACTTCTCATATCATGATGCATACTATAGGGTTAGGTGCATAGCATTCTCCCTTGCTTTCTAAAAACATTGTCCTCAATGTCAATCACTTATGGATGCTTCTTTGTCTCCTCCGACTTGTTGTAGTTGTTCTTCCTTTTCTACTTGTTTTGAAGGACTCACGCCCCCCCCCAAAATTCAACTTTAATGGTCTCTAGCTTTGGGGGGAATTTAGTGGAAACTCTAATTTTGCAATAAAGCACACAATAAATCCAAGAAATCTGAAACTTTTATTGTAGGTGAATAGGTCTTAGATCTCACTTTAAAAAAAAACTCTTAGAAATCAGTTAATTTGCAGCTGTGGTAAACAAATTTGGTGAAAACCCTAATTTTGAAATTAATCTGTTAATTCTTCTCAAAATGATATTAAATTTGAATTTTAGTAGGAGAAATATGTTTTTAATAAATTCTCAAGAGATTAGAAAACAATTTGTTGATCTTCAGCTATGGGAGCACATTAGTTGGAAAATTTAATGTAGCCCTAATTCTGCAATGTATCCATGAACTCTGCTCCAATTTCCTTCAAATTTACATTGTAGATGTTTCAATGTGACCTTAAAAAACACTTTTAAAATCATATTTTTTTTTGCCAAAATCCAAGAAATATTTGCTTCCCAAAATGACCTTCAAAATTGAAAAAATCTCCTAGTCTTCATAGTGCCAAGGTCATGCTTTGATACTACTTATAATGAAACAACTTGCAGAATAGAAGAATATTATAGTGGATTATTATTTGTCAGATTATCATGGATTAACGATTGATTTTGTGGGTTTACTATGTAAGAACCAAAAAAAACAAACTAGAAGCAAGAATTGAGTATTAAATAAATCAGTAAACTAGAAGAGCAAATTTTTTTTAAAAGAAAGAACAACTTTTCTCCATAACATTGTCAAAACTTTTAATGAACTAAAAGAATAAGGAAACCAATTTTCTACTAGGAAAGATTCACAAAATTAAATAAACTTTTCAGGTAAAAGAAGTTCTTGCCATCATTCCTTTTCTCATGAGTCTATTTATAATTCGAACATACAAGGTAAAGTACTTTTACTAAATAAAAAGAGGAGGAGAAGTTCTCACTATTCATTCGCACGACTAGGCAGTTAGAAGTGTTCTCAACTATAATCAAGAGGGAAAGATAACACCAGGGCGTTTAACCACCCAACCAATGAAACTATTGTTTCGCCCTTTGTCCATTTCTACTGAAATGGACCCGGCCCTCCGCAGAAAAAAGGATAGAACAACACAAGAGTAGTCAACTGGAACTGGTGGAACCCTATTGTCTCAGACGGTTATTCCCTGCAGCGTCTGCTGCTCTGGATTAATGCCTGTCTAAGAGAGTATCTGGGTTACGAGGAAATTGGTTTAACATCTGCTGATGTACCCTTGGCCAAGGTAATTTCTTGCTTTGTTGAGCCTTACCCAACTTCCCACCCTATCCGACTAACTCACATTATCTTATCCAGGAATCTAGTGTATTCCGGAACCCACCCTGTTCCCTATTTACACACTTTTCAATTTACTGTTTACAGCCATCTGACTCTTGACTGTTTCTAATTAATTTTTATAGATTTGATTTTAATTTTGGAATCTGAATGAATAGTAGACTCATAATAACGATCTGTTAAAGACTTCCACTCATGAGGTCTTAAGGACATACTATCGTTGTTATTTCCAATAACTCTCAAGGACGTTGAGATTTGCAGAATTTAGACACTTGAGGACTACCATTTCCGTACTCCTAGAATTCTGTGTTGTAGTTATAAATCTGTTTGTTAAAGATGGCTAGTTTTGTAACTGATTCAGAAAGATTCTCGGTTTCCTCACACCAATGCTGTAACAAGTGCATGCCATAAAGAATGAGTAGAAATCAGTACTCGAATTAGAGAGTATGATGACCAGAAAAAGTCCTTTTTAAGTTTTTCTTATTGGTTGGTGGATTAAATACAGTCAGAAAGATAACAAGACTCTCACGGAAGCACAGATGAATCTTTAAATGACTTAGTTAAATAGTAACTTCATCAGCGGTGATAGACACTACCGGAATAGTATTCCAAGTTCTCCACTCTAGACGCGACTCTGCTAAATAACTTGCATCCTAAAATACTCATGCGCCACCACTAGTCACATGCAAAACTACAGAAGCTACGCCACACTGCTATGTTCCACCAATCAGCCTATATAAAATGAATAACGCCACAAGGTAAGACTACATTAGCATCTACTCGAACATTGTTATTCCTTCGCTATGCATAACAGCTGGAGTCATGATAATTAACTATCAACTCTGCAATAAATGGCAGTAAGACTGAGTAAATTGGTGATTCGACATAAGGCAGGATGACACATACAGATTTCTATACCGTAACTACATCTCGGCAGATTGGAACTAAACAGCTTAAATAACAAATTCTGCCAGACTCGACTTGAGGGAGCTGCAATACAAAATGCAAAGCGACTCTGTCTGGAATGAAGCTATACACACAGGTCGTGGGTGAGCAGTGTCATCCTTACTCAAACAGAAATACACGACACACAAATATAGCAGTATCGTAAACACGAATGAAAACTTCAGAGCCCTTGTCAACTAGAAACGTTAGCAAAAAGAGGAAAGAAACCATGCCTGTGGTATAGGTTGCAGGTCTTTCTCTAAGCTCCGCCGTCTAGCTCTTCTTTTCCCGTCACCTCTCAACGCATCCTCCACCAAGACTCCACTCCCCTCCACTTAAGGATGAAACATGCAATCCCTAACTACCTAATCAGATGGTGATGAGAGCTCAATTGTCTCGCCATCTCCCACGTAACACATCACCTGACCCCTAAAACCAATGTTTCAAACTATAATGCCTTACGGTATAATAAGTTGATGAACTTAGTAGCCGCTAAACGAATAAAACAAGTTATTCAAAAGAAAAGTCACTCCCGATAAAATAATACACATCTTTCTATCCACTAAAGTATTCACAACATAAACTCGAAAAG
>MU227561.1:816885-833481 GCA_018584345.1 Thuja plicata
GAGAGAATCGATAATCGATAACCAATGATCAATTTGAAAGTGATGATCGGGTAAAGCTTGGCATGAAGGTAGTCGAGTAATGGTGAGTTTACCATTTGGTGAGTTTGATTCAGTTGATATTATTATTATTTTTTTTTGAAGTATTGAAAGATTATGAGCCTCAAATCTCTTGTTAGAAGAAAGAGATGATGAAGATATATAGATTTTATGAATACATCGATACCCTCTGCATCAATTCGGAACTTCCAAAAACTATTTAGTTCAAAATAATGCCTTAAGTCATCTTCTAACGATTCTTGTCTGTGTCAGTGGGAACTAAATGAACATATTCTGGGGCCTGCATCACAATTGGAAATCAAAATCCTTTCATCCAATTGTAAACCAGCTGTAATGGATTCCTTGATCTACTTGAGAAGTGTTCACGGTGCTTAATTTCAATTGACAATAAGTGAAGCCCAGTTTTCTGTCCTGTTGCAAAGGTCACTTTAAACTTAAGGCTCACCTTTATTCGCTCATTTAGTGTCCTCGGCTTGCCTTCCTTCTGGATTCCTTACAGGGTTCTGTATTCCTTATTATTTTTCATCTTCGCTGCCTGTTCCTTAGCATGCGATCTTGATTTCCAATCCATTGTACCATGTACCTGGCATGGGCCTAACAAGATTCTAGTATTACAGATTGTCTGTAATCATCCACTCCAAACATTTATTCTCTTTAATCTCAAATCTTGAACACACACTAAAGAAATGTGGGGGTTATTTAAGTTCATACATATGAAAGGCCTTTCTCATGTTGAATAAAAATGACCTCTGGGCAACCATTTTTAACTTTTTTACCATCATGCAACAAGTCGAAACAGCCTCAAGGATTCCACATTTTGGCAACGTGAAATCTCACAATTATCATAAATTGGAAGGAAGTCATATTATAATGATTTCTATCCATTATGCTGTGAATTGTCCTTAATGAGTGCATCTTATAAGTCTTGTGGATTGTAAACATACATACAAGTAAGCTCGTATACTCCTTATGATGGAAAGTTAAAACCCTCGAGGTAAATTGCCTAATTATTATATGATCACGAGGGCTTGGAGACAGCGTTCAGGCTGTATGAGGGGCTTTGTAGAGAGGTAAATGGCAAGAGAATAAATAACTTCTTGTAGTTCATTGATGGTTTGTAGGGTGGTGATTGATAGCACTGTCAAAATATTTTTATGTGTTAATAAAGGTCTTATATGTACGTGAGTGATAGTAATTATAAACGCTGAGGAACTATTCTAATTTTTGGACGGAGGTCTCAAAGTCATATTTACAATAACACTAACTTAACACCAATGCCTGGTCTCTCCCTAGCATGCTACAAAGGATTGAAAAATAATTTGCTATAAACATGTTATCCATACTATTTTCTCATTTGTTTTTGTGTTAATTTTGAGTGGTTTTGTTATACTTATATTTATTCCAAACTAACATTTATATTTGTTTAACATAAACTACATTGTGAACCCATATTCCACAAGTGTCAGATCAATTTCAGTGTCGGATCAATTTCATAACTAGAAACTAAGATATCTAAACGAGTTAAAATATTTGAGGAATATTGAACTTTACAGCGGGAGAAACGATCTCTAAATTATATTTATGTTTAGATTAGTATCATTGAATTAAAATTAAAATTCAAATACCCTAGTTACTTAAACAAAAGAAAGGTTAGGAATATTTCAAGGAAATCCTTTGTAGGTGGTCATAATGCATTATTGTTTTCTTTTAGGCTGTTAGTAACATTTTTTTAAGTACTATCTTTATCTATTATACCTAGTTCTTGGATTTGATCAACCCAATAACCTTGTACATGTGATTCATTTTATAGTAAAAGAGGATACTCGTGTAGTTCGGAGTGCATGATTAATGTCTTGGAATATATGCTGAATATATAATCATAAGTGCCTACATAGTATGAGATATGCATGTCGGTCACTACGTAAATGTTATGCCAACATAAGGTGATTCTTTTAAATTAAATATTGAAGTTACATGTTAAAAGATATATACTAAATAGATTGCATAATAAGGCAAATTGAGGAAGATAAAATATATGAGATTAAGCATCATTAATATTTGCAATTGTAAATTTGGGATATACATATAGGAAATATGTGTGTATATAGTTTTCATCATGATTAGCAAAAGGATTCTCTTGAAATTGTTGGTTAATTTAAACTACATAAATAAAAGTAAAATAGATCTATGAATCAAGAGTAAAAATAATGCATTTGATGAATTATAAGTATTCAATCTTAGTGTATTCAATTATTAATTATGTATTTGTTGAGTTGTGATGTAGATACATCTCATACTACTAAGGACAACAATTAAATTAAAGAAAGATTAATAAAGAAAGTTAATGATAACTCTCTTAAACAGATATAATTATATTTATGAAAGGGTAAATAAAGGTGACCTTTCCAAAAGGGTGTGATGGTTTGAAAACCATCCCTTAAAAGGCTATATAAGTCATTTATGTGAGACTTGGAATGGGATGGGAATCACTCATGGAAGATAAAGAACGTGTTGGCTTGGTGGGCTATGAGGCATTTGGAGAAGGGACATACAGTATGTTTTCAACTCAAAGTACAATGTACATTTGACTATGCCTTGGCTAGGGCTATGTTATTTGCATCACGAAGGAAGGTTAGGTTCTATGTAAGGACTTGTGGGCTCTATGTAAGTAGTTTCCTTCAAGGTGCTATAGCCATAAAAGATCCAAGGCAACCAAAATCTTCTTAGAGAGGAAAGATATTGAGAATATATTTTGTTGATCATATGTTTGAGTTATGTGGCGATGTTATTCATTTTATTGTGTTAACAATTGACTTTATAATTCTTATTAGATTATTACATGTTATAGTTACTTTGGTTATTTATATCTAATTTGATGATATGACATATTGTAATAAATCTTAACATTAATATTTCATCTATTAATTCTATTGTAAAATATTCAATTAACTCTGAGGAGAAAAGATATAAATTATGATAGCTCAACATTTTGATGGACTAATTCCTTTGATATTTTTGGGTTGGATGTCTTTAATTATCAATTGAAAAATTGTTGAACAATAAATTAAGATATCATTGTAATGATTACTAGCCATTTTTTTTCCCATTGGGGATGAATGTGATAGTGGAAACATGTATTATCCATTATCTTTTACATTGTTAAGGATGTAAAACATGTTTAATAAGACAAAAACAATTATGATATACATATTTTTTGACCAATGAGTTGTGGGATTTCATTGGGTCCATTCCCTTAGATTAAACTCAAAAATAAAAAAAAATGAAAAAAAGGTTCAAAGCCTCAAATACAAATAACGTTGGCTAAAATTTATGTACTAACATGGTCACCCTTTGATTTTTTTTGTTGTGATAGGTCCTATTAATATCCAAGAGAAATTTATGGAAAGTTTCAAATTTGCAGTTGAAACCAAAGTCCAATCTAACCTTTCACAATCCTCTAAAGCTTGCCACTCAATAGCAAAAATATTTCTAAATTAGCCCATGGGAAGAGCATCGGTAGGAGAGCACATTCTAATAGTCGTGCACTCCTAAACTAGAGAAAAAAATGATAACTAAAAGTCCATTAATAAGTTTCACTTGTATCAATAACCAATCATTTTTTAGCTTTTTTGGTTCTTAATTGGCCCATTTGTGCACCAATACTGTATTAATTTCTACAACACAATTGCAGATTATCTGCTCATCAATTTTCTTAGAATAGAAAAATAATTTCAATCTGATTTTGTAACAGACAATTCTCTGGGTTATTTAACAACACTAAACAATAGAAGCAAATTCACCCGAAGCCGCTAACAAAAGGACATAAATATACCTAGGAAACCACAATGTGGGGAAAACCTGCAAACACACATTTTTTTAGCTTCAAGAGTAAGAATTCATAAAACAGATTACAAGTTTGCCACAATTTTAATATATAGAGATAAATTTGAGCCTCTTAATCCTCTTTCTTTGCATAGATACTCGCTCTCATTAAATCTCCAAGTCTTGCTAATTAAAATTGTACCTTAGAACTCATAGGCTTAATTTATAAGTTTTAATCTAAGGCATCTCATTGCATTCAACTCCTATATTTAGACAATAGTTCTATATTTAGACAACAATTCTATATTTAAACATCTTGCATGAATTACACCTACTACAAAGAAATCTACTAGAACTTAGGGGCTGTGATTACAACTAGATAGTTACAACATGCTTTATTTGTTGGGAAAAGGAAACTTAAGTTTGAATTTCCTCATGCATACTAAAAAAACTCAACGCAAACATCTCTTGAGCTACATAAATAAACACTCCCTCTTAGTGAGGAAGGTGTTCTACACAACACCCAACTTATCTCTAAAGTATACAAACTTGCCCTTCATCAAGGTCGTGGTCAAGATGTGTCACCCTGCTTGTCTGCAGGAATGCACTGCACCTTCACCATCCCCTTCTACACACAATCTCTGATGAAGTGGTACTTCATCTCAATGTGCTTTGTCTTGTCTTGAAACATTGGAATCTCAGAGAATTTGATACAACTTTGATTATCACTTTGATTATCACAATAAATGACTGTCGAATCTAGCTCTTGATAAAAAAACCCAACTAGAAGTTTTTGAAGTTGAATAGCCTCACATGTAGCCAAACTAGCTACCATATACTCAACCTCTGCAAAAATGAGTGCAACTACCTTCAATTTCTTGTTGTACCAAGAGACTGGTCCTAATCCCAAAATGAAACTACACCCTAAAGTGCTTTTCCTGTCAACTATACTCCCTACCCAATCTGCATTGGTGAATTCTTCAAGCTTCACTCCATCCTGCTGGATATACCTCATCCCATAATCAATTGTGCCATAGAGATACCTCAAAACACACTTCACAACTACCTAGTGCACTCACTTAAGCTCTACCATAGATTGATTGAGTGAGTTCACTATGAAAAAAAGTCTAGAATGGTGTTGATTAGATAGATAAGAGAGCCAATCAATTGTTTGTATAAAGTCGGGTCCACTGTCTCTGATATGGAAAAATTGATCTTCTTCCAGTTGGTCACAATTGGTGTGGATATGGGCTTATTGTCCTCCATCCTATATCACTTTAAGATCTCAATTGTGTAATTTCCTTTTCCAAGGAAGATCTCTCCCTCTCTACCACACCTCCAATCCTAAAAAGTAGTGTATCAACTCCAAGTCCATCTCAAACTCTCTTGTAGGATCCTTCTTGGAGTGTGTTATAAGATCCTCTAACCTTGTGAGAAAAAGGTCAACAACATACAACACCAATATAATGAGAGTCTCACCCTTCACTTGAATGTAGTATAGGTTCAGATCTACCTCACTCTTAGTGAAGTTCACTCTACAAGTAATTGTCAATATGTGCATACCACACCTTGGGAGCCTGCTTGAGCCCACACAATGCTCTCAAATTGCATACATGGGAATACCTCCCAAGCATCTCAAAACTCTCTGTCTGCTATATGTAGATCTCTTCCTTTATTACTCTATTGAGGAAGGTTGTCTTCACATCCATCTAGTAAATCCTCCAACCCATCTAAACTTCTATAGAAATTATAGCCTTGATGGATGAGTACTTGGAAACTAGAGAAAAAGTCTTGTCTTAGTTGATCCCTTCCTTCTGCGAAAACCCCTTTGCCACATATTATACTTTGAACTTTTCCACACTACCATTCACAACATGTTTAATCTTATAGAACCATCTCAAGCCTACAATTGACTTGTCTTTAGGTCATGACACTACCTTTCACATGCTATTATTCATAATCGAAGAATAATCTTCCACCATCACATCCCTCCATACCTGGTGCTTGGACGCCTCTTTAAATCTAGAAGGCTCCACCCCAATCTGTTCACTCATAAGCACCATAGTCAGAATGACGCTTAGGAGCATTTCCTGATCTGACTAAATCTTGTGGAACACCAACATACTCTTGGGCCTCTCTCACTATAATATTTTCGTCCTTGTTCCTCCTCCTCCCTATGATAGGAGTTTGAGGCTGAGGAATCCTCTTTTCCTCCTAATCAACTTGCTTTGCTTGCCTACTCTTCTCTCCAAGTTGCGTGATCAAAATCTGAGGAATCTGAGTTGTCTCATCCTTGGTGGCATGTTCCTCCTCTTGACCCTCCATCAAGGAGCCAATTTTATAAAGACCCCTCCTCTCCTCAAACTTCATATCCTTGTGTACAACTATTCTTTGATACCATGCCTATTTCTACAACCCAACTATAGATTCAGTGCTAAGCAAATTTGTTAGAATAGAGAAATAATTTTAAACCATCTAATTTGTAACAATCAATACTCTAGGTTATTTAACAACACTATACAACATATGAAAATTCACATGAAACTAATAGAAAAATGACATAGATACACCCAAGAAACACTTATGTGGGGAAAACTTGCAAAGACATGTTTATTAAGATTCAGGAGAAAGAATTCATACAACAAATTACAAGATTGCCACAACAATTATACAAAGATAATTTCAGCCTCACAACCCTCTTTCTCTCCCCGAATATTTTCTCTCGCTGAATCTCCTACTCATGCTAATCAAATTTGTACCTTAGCCTCAGCTCAGGTCCAGTTTATAAGTTTTAATCAAAGATACCTCATTGCATTCTAACTCCTATATTTAGACAATGAGTTCTATATTTATACAAGAATTCTATATTTAGACATCTTGCATGAATAATTATGTCTAATACAAAGAAACTATGAATTCTACCTAAACTTAGGGGTTGTGATTACAACTAGATAACTACAAGATGATTTATTTGTTGGGAAAAGTAAACTGAAGTTTGCACTTCCTCATGGATACTAAAAAATTCTCAACATACAAACACCTCTCAAGCTATATAAATCAATATACTAAGACAAACCTGTGCACCAATACTAGGACATTTGTGCTTGACTACAGGGACATTTGTCCATAAGTATTGACAATTTGGAGTGCACGATTATAGGGCATATTTAAGTAAGAATCAAGGAACACTTTGAAATGACTACCTTTTGACCCTTCGACACTTAACAAGTTCTACTGAGAGTTTTGTTAATACTCAAAAGTCAACAAATTGCTAAGTTGTGTATAGAGACAACTATCAAGATTTGATATATAGTTTAGACTCCATGAATGCACAAAGTTAACTATAACAAGTACTGATACACTTCTCCTATTACCTTGTAGAATTGTAGAGTGGGGAACAATAAAATTAACTATAAGGAAAAGATTAAACAAATACCTTCACATGAGACAAGGAAGGCTCTGAATGCTCCTTATTTGCACACAAAGCTAAAAAAATTCATTTTAATCAAAATATTTCTCTAGTAACAATTACCAACCTTAGAGGGCTTTAATGAATAATCTTTCGCTGATTTAGGATTGAAGTACCTCAAGAAAAGGGTTGAAGGTCTTATCAGGTTGTTCATCCAATCAAACCAAAATAAATAAATGATAGAGTTTGGCATCTTTCTATGATGTAGCTAAAGAAGATGCACATGGTTTAGACTCATATAGCCTAAATCCAAATGAGCCATTGTAAAACATCTTCGATGATGAAAGGTTAGGTTTTAATAATCCACTTGTTGTGACTAAGTACAACCTGTGACTTTAAGCCTTATAACCATAGGAATATATTTCAAAATATCGATCTATAATTGAATTCTTCAATAAGTGGTGTGAGAGAAACTCAAAAAATAGAACTTTTAGTAGTAGTAGATATATATAACTAAGGGAGTAGTTCCCAATGGTTTGCACATAAGATCCAGTCCAAAATTGAGAAGGGAGGTGATGCATCCTTCCCCAAACGAAACCACCTTAAAGGATTTCATTGAAGGGTTAATGATGAAAACTATGGTGTCACATCCCCCACATCACCCACTTTTAGAGTGGATGAATATGAAAGAAAAACCAATAAATAAATAAGATTTAATTCATTCAAAGAAGATGAAGAGGAGAATTAAACACAAGCACATATGCGAATTGTATGAATTAAAGGAGAAGCATGGGTGCCTAAAATGAAAGGAACAATATGAGACAACCCACATTAAGAGGAGAGAGCACTTGTATACAAAGAGAGATACAATGTAATAAGATATGGTATCCCTCTTCTTTGGGCAATCTAATTCACACGTTAGATGTCAAAACTTGGTGCTTTGGATAGTATTCCACACTGACTTGAAATATTCCTTGTTGGGTTTAGCGGAGGGAGGAAATACATAGGGAAGGGCAAAAATAGTTATGTTGGGAGAAAGAATAGAAAAAAGTGTAAAGGAATGTAGAGAATAACATGATGGGAGTGAGGGCCATAAAATATGGTCTGATAGAATGCATAGATTGCAGGATGTGAAAAAATTGGAATCATTAGAAAAGCTTTAAATACTTTGAAGAAGATGGAATTGGCAAGTGTAAATTTGAATTTCATGCTTGTTTCCCGCATCCTCCCTACACATGCTAAAATGGGAGCTTTTGAACAAGGAAATGGGCCTCTATCAAAGCACAAAGAAGAGAGATGCAGAGAAAGAGGGAAAATAAGGGAGGAGTAGAGGAGCAAAGACATTACAGAGGTACATTTAGAAGAGTCCACAAAGTAGATAAGTTCAACAAGAAATAAGATGAAGAAGATATTAAGCGCATTTTGGATGTCAGAGGAGGATCTTTTTGTGTGTCATGGAATGCAATGGAGTGTGTGGTGCTAACAATAGTATAATTGGTGATCTAATTTTTTTATTGCATTAGTAGTAAAGAGCAAGTATTCGATGAATGAATGAATTAATTTTAATAACGACCATGCGACCAACCGTCTAAGGGATCAAGAGTCAAAACTCTAAGAATTCCCAAGTTTTCATTTGATGTTGAATCTCCTATTTTGAATCTTAATCAAGATATCGATATTCTTGTGAAACCTTGTCTCCTCAAATAGTTCATTTAGACTACCAACCTCCATTTAAAAGTAAATAAATATTGAGTATGGATATCTTCATAAGCTTATCACACTCCATGATAAAATGTCATTTTGTTTCAACCACCCTCTTGTTGTAGAAAATGCAGGTTTTGTTTTTTCACTCTTGTTTGGGGACTATCCATGTACTTGTCTCACACCTAAGATGGTGTAAATCAGTTCGTAGTTGCATAACTTAAAGTATAGCATTTCCTTTGATTGTGACCTTCAAATAATATTTGTCACCATGTTCCCATGTGGGGTTGAACTCTCTAATATAATAAGCTCTTTTTTGACCAATTTGTTTAGACCATGTGACAACCCTATTTTTAAAATATAATTCTTTCTCTCTTTGGTCTAATTCCTCTTCAACAACCATTTTGGGTCAACAATGTTTATTCGTGTTTTAAAATTTTATAACTAGTATTAGATGAATTATTGTTGATGTATCTATTTGAAACATTCTTGTTTTATCCAGAAGAGTCCCATATGGTACTGTTGATTTGCTTTTCAAATTGCTAGTAATTCGATGCTTTTGAATTCTTTATACCTACCTCTACTTGTGGTTTGACACATTGCTCACCCAAACCTCACACGCATAGAGGACAATCTGTACGACCAACAAACTAAAAAGAGTTTTCTTGGTTTTCCAATTCCATAACTTTGCTTTCCTACAACTATCCTACAAAAGGTAAAATACTCTCAATCTTCCTTGAATCCATTTTATTCTAATGTCTCCCAACTAATTTTTTTTGTGAAAAATCAATTCTTAGATGCTTGTATTCTTGTACTATCTTCAACAAGCTCCCCTCAAAGATGAAAATGACGTACTACTTCTTCCATTTTAATGAGATGATCATAGCATTAGTTTTGTTGACCTGCTTACTTGTGTAGCATCGTAAATTGTACATGTTTGCTAGGGTGTCCAATTCCACATTTTCTTAGCACTCATTATAGTGTGTCTCATTCTAACATACTTTATAGAACTTCATTATTCATTTAATTATTAATAAATTTAAAATATGAGTCCTATTTTAATTCATATATCATCAAAACATACATGGGCCCTTAATTATAGGTGTGCCCTTTAATTATTTTATCTCCTCATCAACTTCTTACTTACCTAGGCCCTATTTAAACATGTGTGGCCTTTTGTATTTCATCCTGACATCCCAATTCAATTCCACATTCAATCCTAACCTCTCCTCTACATTTTGAATCTCAATTTAAAATTTAGGCCCACATTGGGGGGAGCAAGGCCCCTAGGACGCCCTACTCTCAGGAGTGGGGCAATCAGGGTTCTCTGTTCTCGCCAATCCCATCTCAAATTCGAACCACACAATGGTTAGCTTGTTTGAGTAGAAATTTTAAACCCATGAAAACTTACTCCAAGTTTTGCACCCTAAAATGCTTAGTGAGGCATATAAGAAAGTTATCCTACCCCATCTGATAGATGAAAAACAATTGTGAAGGATTAGTCTGCAACTTGAAGACATCCTATGAGGTGAAGATCTACAGATCAAAAGAAAAATCAGCAAACATCAAGTTCTGAATCCATTTTCATTATCAACATAGAGGCTTCAAGAGATGTTCAAAGGTAATAAGGAATTGCCAACTGATGATTGGCTTGTACCCCTTCCTTGTGGAGTGGGATGATTTCATGTTGGTTTCATATCTCTGCATATAAGTTTTAGATCTGAATTTTATTATACAATTATATTTTCAATATCATTTAGGGTTTTAATCCAACACACTTGAGTAGATCTCTACACTATAATTTGTGCATTTTAGCTCATAGAAATCTTAGACACAATTGAGATTCAAAAGCACACACAATTCCAATCTTGATAGATCAACTATTTGTGGAGGTGGAAATCACCAAAAGAGGGGGTCAACTGAGTTTCTTTTATTTATGAGTTATAGCTATTTAATGTAGTAGTTTTTATCTTAGCCTCCATAGTATAATGTAAGATATGTTCATTTCTTCAATCCTTCAATTGGTATCATAGTGGGTTGTTGATATCTTGAGTAGGGTAGTAGTTTTCTCCTAGCCTTTTGAAAATGGAAAATGACAATAGCATTTCGTTGTTCAATAGAGACAAAGTTATGACTTTTAAGCCTAGAAATGAAGACCCTACTATTATCCCAAGATCTCTAAGAATTAGTAGAAAAAAATTTAATGAACCTATGGATTAGAATGCATTAACAAAAATCAATGAAATCAATTGAAAGAAGACAAGAAGAAGGACAATTGAGCTCTCTTTGACTATCAAATCCACATTGGATATTTAAATCTTTCCCTGTATTGTTGGTATGACAAAGTCAAAGGATGCATGGGAGGCTCTATAAATTGCATACCAAGGATTTGAAAAAGTAAGATTGGCGTGGCTTTGAAATATTTCATACAAATTTCAAAAATTTAAGGATGAAAGAGGCTAAGTCTATTCATGAATTCATGACTAGGACTCGAGATATTGTAAATTTTCTTAGAACTCAAGGGGAAACAACCACAAAGCAACAATTGTAGGAAATTTTTTTAGATCGATTCCTCCAAAGTTTGATCTAGATGTGAATTCGATTAGAGGAAGTAAGGATCTAACCACTTTCAAAGTTGTAGAGTCGATTGGTTCTTTGCATAGTCACATTACAATATTATGCAACATTCTACAGAAAGCCTCTTGCAAGCTTTCTAGTCTGCAATAATAATTGAAGATATATCTATAGCCTCTTCTTCTCACTCTCACAAATCTTACGAAGAGTCTTTGACAAATAGAGGATGTATTAGAGAAAGAGTACGATGCAATAACAAAGGAACAAGAGGAGGAAGATGAAGAGGAATTCTATGGGACCATGGAAACATCTAATGCAAGTATTGTAAGAGGCACAAATACTATGAATCTGATTGCATAAAGAAGAAATATGATTTGAATAAATCAACAGCCAACTATATTAAAGATTTATTTGAATACTCAAAGCACTCGACATTCTGCTTGTGCAATTTGGCCAAGGAACCTCAAAAGGATACATGGTTTTTAGATAGCTATTGCTCAAACCACATGACAGGTAAATCCAATCTTTTTGTCAAGCTATATGACTTTGTACGAAGTCATATCAAATTTGGTGATAATAATGAGGTTGATGTACCCTTGTGGTGAAAACTAAGCAAGAAGAAAGTAATTTTATTCATTATGCTTTTCATGTGCCAAAATTACAACACAATATATTTTGAGTATTGGCTAGGTTGTAGAAAAAATTATAAATTTGTGTTTAAAGACAACTGCTATTTATTTTTTTGATAAATCAACTAACCATTATCTTGTAGAAAAGGATCCTATGATAGAGACTAGACTCTTTCCTCTCATATAAGTTTATACAAAGACACATGTCCTCAAGATGACCATAGATGTTTCATGGCTATGACACCAATGTTATGGTCATACGAATTTTCAAGGACAAGTTGGTTTCGCAAGAAGAATATTGTGAGAGAACTTCCACAATCTAGACATAAGAAGACGTTTGTTTAGGGTATGTCCTTCGGAAGAAACATTGAGATAGCTTTCCAATGAACAAATCATGGAGGACAAAATCTCATCTAGAGCTTGTGCATGTTGATATCTGAGGTTACATGCAAGAAGAATCCCATCTATTGATGATTTCTCACATCATACATGGGTTTATTTTTCAAGCAATAATCTAAATCTTTTGCAAGCTTCAAGAACTTTAAGGCCTTGGCTAAAAAAATAAAGTGGGTATTTCCTCAATATAATTAGAACTGATAGAGGTGGAGAATTTACTTCAAAAGAGTCTGTTGATTTTTGTAGCACTAATAACATTAAGAGACAACTTTTTGCAGCCTATTCTCCCAATAGAATGGTGTTGTAGAAAGGAAGAGCCATACTATCATGGAGATGATATGAAGCATGTTACAATGCAAAAATATTCTCAATTGTGAGTAGCAGTGGCCATAACAGTGTACATTTCGAATAGAAGCCCTACCAGATTAGCTAACAATGTCACTCCAAAGGAAGCTTGGAGTGTTCACAAGCCTTTCATGGTTCACTTTCATGTATTTGGTTGTCCTACATAGGTTCATTTTCCATATTAGAAGCAGAAGAATTTGGATGCAAAATCTCAACATTGTATCTTTGTGGGCTATTTTAATTCAATTAACCTAGGTACAAATTCTATAATCTTGACACAAAGTACAATGGATCATCGGTCAAGATGTAGTTTTTGATGAAGGGGGATGATGGAAAAGGGTGAAAGGTGTTCAATAAACCACACTGCTCATCATGGTATTGAACATAATCACATTCCTCCTCTCCCCACAAGATCAAGTGGAAGTTAAACCTCTAATGATAACTCAAGCATGAGCCCTCCAAGCTCAAGTCCACAAAGTTCTCCAGATAACACATATCCAGTGCTCGTTCCAGTCCAACATCAAGTCTAATCTCTTCACGATAGGTACAAAGTTTGAATGACTTATATGAGAGGAACCAGGTATTATGAATCATGTTAATTTTTCTTTGTTTAGTTAATTTCAAGATGAGCCTTTTGTGAATGAAGTAGTTAGACAACAAGTATGGATTGATGCTATGAATGAAGAGAGGAATGCAATTGAGAAAAATAATGCAAGGGTTTTAGTGCAACTACTTAAGGAAAAACAAGTCATTGGTGTCAAATGGATCTACAAGGTCAAATATCATGCCAATGGTTTTGTGAAATGACATAAGGAAAGATTAGTTGCCAAAAGAGTTGCACAAACACATGGAATAAATTATTCAAAATTATTCGCTCGAATTGTTCGATTTGATACTATCAATATCATCTTGTCTATTGTGGCACAATACAAGTGGCCAATTTTACAGATGGATGTTAAATCAACCTTTCCGAATGAAAACATTGATGAGGATCTCTATATAGATTAGCCTTTATGCTGATGATCTTATTTATATAGTTAAGAGCACACCTCTCATGGAGAATTTCAAGCTAAAATGAAGCAAGAATTCAAGACGTCAAATCTAAGACTCGTGCTTTATTTTCTGTGTGGATTTGCAACAACACTCATAAGGTATATTTATTTCTCAATCTAAGCATATAGCTGGTTTGTTGAAGAGGTTTAGAATGATGTCATGTACTTCAGTTGCCACTCTAGTAACCCTTGGTGATAAATTGACCAAGGAAGATGTAGGTTCCATGGTAGATGCAACCTTATACATAAGTTTGGTTGGGAGCCTCATGTACCTCACTACTACTAGACTTGATATTATGTATGTTGTGACCCTTATTTCATGGTTCATGCAAGATCCACATGAGAATTTAGCGAGTTGCAAAATGGTTCCTAAGGTATGAGTGATACACACAATATTGACATTCATTACACTCCTAATGACAAGTTTGAGCTAGTTGGTTACACAAATTTAGACTGGGTTGGTTTTGAGGATGAAAAAAGTCTACCTCTGGTTATGTTTATCTCATTTGGTTCTAGAGCGTTTTTATGGAGTTCAAAAAGAGAGGTTACCATGTCTCTCTCTACTAAAGAAGCAGAGTATAAAGCAACACCAGAAAGTTGTCAAGCTATTTGTATTTGAAAGATCTTGGAGGATTTTCATTTCGTTTTGGAACATCCAACCACTATTTTCTATGATAATAGTAGTACCATTGCCATGATGAATAATCCACTGTTCTATGCAAGGACCACATACATAGAGATTCACCACCATTTCATTTATGATTTGGTTCAATATGGATAATTTTGCCCTACATCAAAGCAAGTTGCCAATATGTTCACCAAAGCTCTTCCTATAACCAATTTTGTTGAATTACAAACTCTGTTGGGACTGATCACCGTCGGTCATTGATGAGAAGATTGAAGACATACAATGATCAACTGTGAACACATGTGCATGACTACGGCGGTCAACTGCAGATTTCTCTTCATGATCAACAGACAGATTGCATGATCAATACTCTTCAATATCAAGTCTTCTAATTTCTGCATCATAAACTGCGTAAGCATTCTTCCTAGTTGTTAGTTTTAGTTCCAGTTAATCGGTTGTATTGCATGATACCATTAGCTATAGTTAGTCATTTAGCTAGCAATTTTCTTTTTGTAGTTTGAATAAATCGTTTTCATACATTCGATGCATTTGCTCTAATTTTGTTTGCTCTGGTAGTTGACCAATCTTTTGTCCTCTCTTTTCTTCTTGAATAGTGAGGATTGAGTGTTTAGTTTTCTTATTACACCACTTTATCGCAGTTTTGGCAACAAAAAGCAGTCCGATTTAATTCTATTTTATATCTGGGTAATAGCTGAATATAATAGTTTTATCTTGGCCTCCATGGTATAGTGTAAGAGCTGTTCATTTCTTCAATCCTTCAACTATTGATTTGGGTCCCAACATATTATGGATCAGTTATCCATAATGGGCTACACGAATGGGCTTCATTGTCTTTTTCTTGGTTTTGTATCATCTCTCATCAAAACAAGATGAAATTTGGAAGATGCTTACTTGTATCTATTCCCACTAAAATTCGATCAAATAGGCAATTAGTTTACGATCATTTTATGAATATTTAAATTCCATGATTTGAAGGTTTACTTATTACCGTTGAGAATTTTGTGAGCTCCACTAGAAAGTCAAAGAGGCCGACAAACTTTGGGGAGTCAAGAGGGCAATTCCTGGCTCAAAAAGAGGGGTCATCTAACACCCTATCTGCATTTTGCATATGGACAAACACCAGTGTATACTAGCCCTTCATCTAAAGCATGATACTCAGATCTGTTTTGCATTACCAGTTTTTTTTGTTTCAGTTCTTTTACATCTAGTTGGAATCCTTAGGAATTGATAAATCAAGGCATAGTTTCTCAAGTACATATCTCACTAATCTCTATGTTTTGACAGTCACTAGGTGGTTTAGCCCCACTTTTATTAAGGAGGTATCCATGTATCCATTCACAATTAGACTTTTCCAGTTAGGCAGAACAAATAGTCTATGAAACTATTTCCGCTGCTTACTTTAAATTGTCTTTCAAGGGTTAATAGATCATACACCATTTGCGTATAAATTTTTTAGCTATGTTGTTTAGAGGTTTCTTCCATCTCTTCAACAGGAAAACTAGCATGGTAAGAAAAACTAGAAAGGATAATCATAAGAACACTACACAAAACTCTAAGCTCTCTCGAACCCAAACCATTTTGATTCAAGCTATCGAATATTTCTAATATTTACTATTGTAGATGAATAATTGCATATAAGTGAAGTGAGTAGATCTATTTAAAATGTGTTCTCAAAAAAGCAAAAAAGGAAAAAAGAAGAAGATAGAAGCTAAAATCAAAATGAGTACCATTTGTTTGTGGATCTTTGGTCGATTGGTGAAGTTGAAAGGTTTTTAATGAGCCTACTGAAGGGGCAATACAATACCACGTGCATTCATATTGGGGGGTTTAAAATGAGCAAGAAAAGGGGGTGCATTCATATTGGAGGGTATAAAATGAGCAAGAAAAAGGGGCAATACAATACCACTTGCATTCATATTGGGGGGTTTAAAATGAGCAGGAAAAGGGGGTGCATTCATATTG
>MU227562.1:3096-16154 GCA_018584345.1 Thuja plicata
GCATAGTAGATATTATAAGAGGACATAATTTTCTGGCACACCTGGATTCTTCCAGCAAGGGATAGAGATCTATTGTGCCATTTGTTAAGTTTATTATGAATCTTATCCTTGACCCAGGTCCACATATATTTCAACGAAGGTTCTATGGAGAAGGGAATACCCAGATATTTGACAATTTTACAGGGGCCACCCCATTGAAAACCAAACTTACCAAACCAATTTGGAGGTTTATCTTTCCATCCAAGACATACAGACTTAGACTGAGAAAGTCGAGCTCCGGAAATTTTACAAAAAATATCAACTTTATTGACCATGGCTTCAAAATTATCTTCTGGTGCCTCATGAAACAAAGAAGTATCATCAGCAAATTGACAGTTGATGACTTCCTTATCATTAGGAAGGATGATACCTTTGACCGTTGGGGATAGAGAGTTATCCCTAAGAATATAAAAAAGAGCATCAGAAGCAATGACAAAAAGGGCCGGGGCAAGCGGACAACCTTGTCTGATCGATCTTGCTAGGGGGAAGGGGTCTGAAAGCGAACCATTAACATCAACTTGGGCATGGGCATCTTTAAGAAGAATTTTAACAATATTACAAAAGAAAGGAGGGAAACTGAAAGCATCAAGCATCACAGTGATAAAATTCCACTCCACTCTATCATAAGCCTTTTCAAAATCTAGTAAGAACATAGAGACATTTTGGTCAGTATGCTTAGCCCAGTTAAGAGCTTCCCAACTAGTAATTAGATTCTCTAATATGTATCTACCCTTGACAAACCTAGTTTGGGTAGGACAAACAAACTTAGGGAGAATGGTCTCCAGTCTACGAGACATGATCTTGGCAAGAATTTTATAAGAGACATTTAAAAGAGTTATGGGTCTCTAGTTCTTGATAAAGGTCTTATCCCCATCCTTAGGTATGAGTTTGATAATACTAGAATTAATAGATCTACCCAGAGATCCAGTATCAATAGCTTCATTGTATATGTTAAGTAAATCTTTGCAAATCCACTTGCTGTTAGCCTTGTAAAACTCCACAGGCAGCCTTGTAAATTATAACTATTGAATTTAAATGTATAATTTTATACCATAACATAAAATAAATATAAAACTTAAATACTTTATGTTATTCATAATCTATATTTGATATTAAAAATGATAATATTTTTAATATTTATATTTACTATAATATGATTAGTTACTATATATTTAATTAAAAATATTTTTCTACTATATTATAAACAAAGTATTAATCTTGATATGAATATTTACTTAAGATTAAAAATTAAAGATTATATATTGAAAAAACTAAACTTAAAATATATATATATATATATATATATATATATATATATATATATATATATATATTAACTTACAATTATTAATTATAAATATAATAATATAATTATTTAAATTAATTATATAATTATAAAATAATAATATAAATTAAGAATACTTTAAAAACTTTTTTATTTAACATATGTAAATACAAATAATTTTTTTTTAAAAAAAAATTCATTAATAATAAAACTTATCTTAATACTCCCAAACTGTATTCGTTAAGAGTAAAATTAAAAAAAATATGTAACTTTATTCATTGTCAGATGGTACACTGACAATGGACGTTGCCCAGCTTTTGACCTGCGGCAGAAGAACGGGGTACGAGGTGCAAATTCTCGCACCTTTAGCCATTGCCTCAACATACAACTTATTTCTACTGCAATCAAATCCTACCCTCTTTCTACTTCCTTTCTTAAATTGGAATCAATGGCCTCTTCTTCATCATCTCACCATCTAAATCAGGAATTCGATGCTTTCTCTGGCAAAAGAAGGGTGGTTAGTGAATCTTCAAGATTGTTTGACGTGTTCATCAACATGCACTGCGAACACTTAGAGACAAGTGTCTGGTAGAAGAAAGAGAGGAGTGGGTTGTGGGAGATAATACATATTTGCGAATGCATGACCACCTGAGGGACTTGGGGAGAGAAATGGCACTTGAGCTCAGTCCTCCTCGCCTGTGGCGTCCTCAAGATCTGAAATATTTGGTGTGTTTCTTACACTACATTTTCTTCTTTAATATTGTAATATTAATAGAAAACTAAGCTGCTTCTGTGTATGCAGGAATCAACGGGTTTCATAAAGATTTTCACTACAACAAATGTCAGGTGTTTACATTCCACTTTCGACAAGTCCATAAAATCTCTTGTTACATTCTTCCTATGCCAGTCAGACATCTGTGCTGAAGAGTCAGCTTCCTTACTTTGGCTCGAGCTTGACGGCAATAAAAGCATTTCTTCATTGATTCCTCTTCAAAGTTTGCAGTATTTGAAAATTAGATATGCACGACTAAAAACATTGTGGAAAAGTCGGCAACAGGTATGCGAATCTTCTCGGTCAAAAACCACATATCCCTCAACTGTATAATGGAATTCTTTGGGTTATTTTTATAAATCATTAAGAGCTTTACACATACTCATCTTTGAATTTCAGGCACCCTCCCAGTTGAAGAGTCTTGATATTACAAATTGTAAACATTTGAAAAGTTTATCCTCAATATCTCATATTGCAACGCTTGTTAAATTGAATATTAATAAATGCCCAGCGGTCAAGGAGTTAGTTCTTGGTAATCTCAGCTGCCTAGAAAAAATCACAATTAAAAACTGTAAACATTTGAAAGATGTGTCAGGAATATCTAATCTTACAAACCTTGTAAAACTAAAAATATTTTCTTGTGAGAAGATAAAGTTTGAGTGTCTGTGTCTCAGTGGTATGAACTCTCTGGAGAGCATAATGTTTGATAGAAAAGTAAAGGTGAAACATTTTATGTTTGATGGTTGTCAAACTTTGAGAAAAGTAAAATTTTCTTGTGAAAGCCTTGTAGAATTTAGCATCCGGGGTTGTCCCGAGCTTAAGGATTTGCCAGAGTTTAGATGTTTAAGTTGCGTGGAGAGGATTATAATTGATGGATGTGGAAAACGCGAAAACCTTACAGTGTTTGGTTGTCCGAAATTGAGAAGTGTTTCAAGTAACTCAGGGGTAACAAAGTTGCACATTAGTGACTGTCCTAGGCTTGAGGAGTTGCCAAGTCTGTCCAGAATGAGCTACTTGGAGAATGTGGAGATATATTCTTGTGAGAAGCTACGGAACATTATGCTGCCAACAACGCTCATCAGCCTGTCTATACTAAGCTGCAGAGATTTGCAAAGAGTAGTAGGAAGTGGCGATCTTACAAAGCTTACAAGGTTGTACATCAGGGATTGTCCAGAGCTTGAGGAGTTGCCAAATCTTTCCAGTCTGAACTACTTGGAGAAAGTGATGATTGACTTGTGTATGAAGCTTCAAAATAATTATGCTGCCAACAATACTCATCAGTCTGTCTAATTATTGCAGAAATGCAGTAATTCAGAATAGCATTCCCAGGTTAACGGTATTTTTTGCGAGACTTCTTTTAACAGCCAGTCGTAAGTCTCGCATTAAAGGGAACGTTCTTTTGTATCATTTTCTCTATTCCTCTCTCAAGATAGTTTATATTTCAGCAAGTAATGCTCTGTAGCAATCTTTAAATGAATATGCAGATACTTTAAATTGTTATTGGAGTTACTAATACCAATATTATTGTTATTGGAGTTACTAATACCAATATTATATGAAAAACTGCAGATGTTTTAAGGAGGTTTGGCATAACAAAGGAGGAGTTTCTGGTAGTGGTGAACAAGTATGAAGAGTGTACACGTGTGGAAGTGCTACATACAATTGTTGGTAGATTATGTCATTTATCTATGTAATCTTGAAGACAATAATTTTGAAGATACGTTTTGTCTCTTATATTTAGAACTGGTTCTCTATGGATTTATGTGATTTATTGTCATGCATGTTGTTTATGCATAAAGAGTTATTTATTTGAATTAATTTTATCAAATAATTAAGAAAGTCTTCACTTTTTAAGACATTATGTACAAATGTAATGAATAGAAACATTTGAATATGGCGTTTAAAATGAACAACAAATCTTGTTGTCTATTATTTTTTTTTTTTAATCTATTTTAATGATTGAATCAACATTCTTACAACAACTTGATATAGTAAAAAATAGTAGGATTTTATCAATCACAAGTTATCAAACATGAGAATGCTATTTTATAGCTTAAACACAACAATCCATTACCAGATTGTAAAATGAAAAAAATAAAATTACAACAAAGATTATGTTTGTAGCAAAGGACTAAGGTCACAATTATGAACTAGATCCATATTTATGAACTTGAGTTAGATTAGAGTACAATACAAAATAATATTTTGATTTTGATACACATTGGTGATTGTTACATGCATCTTTTAGATCCCAAGGTGCCTCAGTTTCTAGGTCTTCATCATTTGATATTAATTCAATAGCCATAGAGTAAATCATCTTGATCATCTTGCCAACTTTTTGTAGATGTAAACAAGAGGTCGAAAGCTCTTGCCTTCAGGATATCACCAAGGGAAGCCAACTGTGAGAGGATGTCAATAAATACTTGTTGGTAAACAGATTGTTCTTCTTTGTTATAACTCTAAAATACCCAAATATGAAGAAGCAATTGAATACAACAGTTGGGAAATTGTAATTCTAAACTAATTTCTGTCTGAATTAAAGGTACAACTCCCTTATATGAATGATTTTCAGTGAATTTGATCTTTCCTAATCTAACAGGGGTATGCTCTTGACCTGAGAACAGAAGAGGTAAACCAAGCTAAACCTAGACAGGAAATAGCTTAGGCATAATAAATTCAACTCTAAATCTAACCGATTCTCAGATTTTATCAATCAGATTAACTCCCAAAACTGGTAATGCATGAACAACTACTGAAAATGCAAATGCAAGAATAAAGATTAATGATGAAATGACAATGAATCGATCTATATCACAGAAACGTTTCCCAAACTTAGGATAACAACAGATTTTCCCATAATTAACTGTATCAAATCATAATACAAAACTCTGGTTCGAATACAGATTGTAAATCTAACTTCAAAGAAACATTCAATTTCAATAGAAAGATAAATGCAATGCAATGGAACAGTTAAAGCAATGGTATTTAGACACACATAATTGACTCCGCAAAATGCTATCTTTCACACCAAAATTTAGCCGATCTTTGTATTGATTTTGGAAATGATACATATAGAGTCCGAGCCTTAACCGTTACAAAAAGAGTAACCAAAATGGTTCAACTTCTTTTAAGCAGAAATGATAAACAAAGGTTTATCCATTACAATATCATCAAAATTTGGCACAGAGGGGGAATCTATCTAAGTTTTAGTTTCATTCCCTTTGCCTAATTTAGCCCTATAGGCGATGACAACTGTAATAACTCGAATGAGCTCTTCGTGCCTGTTGACATGGACATTGGTATATCAGATGAACCACCTAGAATGTTCTTTGGCTAGGCTCTTAATTGCATCTGTCTGATCTTTCAACTCTTCCCTGGCTTTATAGATACATCCACTCAACTACTGGAGCTTTGTTACCTTGTCCAAATGAGTAGGAGACTGCTCTGTTAGCTTATGCACATAATCAGAAAATGATTTATGCATATTAGCCAATCTGATCATTTCTTTGCCTTGTCCACTCGTCAGTGATTATGTGTGCACACCTTGAAGAATCTTAAAGTCTTTACTCTGTTCCTCTTTGACCTTAACATCTACTTGTTGCAACCCTGTCTCAGCCTGGATGATCATCTCAATTTTAAACTCTAGACTTTGAAGCCACTCAATTGGAGGTTCATCTCCTTTCTATAGAATCTTGGTTTTCAATGCCTCTTTGGTCTTCATCTTTACTGCTACATGAAGCGTCACTATGCACTCTTGACACTTTTCTCTCTCAGATGCGAGATTTTGAAAATTCTTCTCAATATTGCTCCTTTCTATTTCTAGTCTTAAGAGATTAATACCCAATTTGTCAACAACTACCAATCCTTTGGATTTGAGTCTCTCAACCCATCCCTTACTGATCTATGTGAAGTGCCTATCTTCTTGTAGTTTGGCTATTATGGCTTGATTCTCCGTGGCATTGGGATTGAAAGTGGTCTGAGTTTTGGGAATACTAGCAACTGGAGTGACTTACTGCCAGATGAAATTAGTCAGTTCACTGAATTTGGCCTTAAGTTATACCTTAGGCATTTTAAGTTCTTCCAACTCTTCTTCAATTACTACATTAGTGGATTTCCACCAATCCCTTTTGGTATCATGTCAAGCTAAGCCCATGTCAAATGAGTGTAGCTCAAAATCTGAAGGGGTTAAATCTTTAAACCGACCCTCCTTCATGGGTTTCGCTACCTCCATAGTGAAATGCCCAATTTCTAGATCCCGGCCCAATATGGACATCATCTTTACTTTCTTAGCCTTTGTTGTAGCAGCGCCAGGTTGCAGGGCTTGAGCTAAAGTGTCTTTGGTAGGAACTCCTTCTTCTACCCTCTTTCTTTTGCATTCCAGAGTATTCTCTATCCATGACTCAGCGCTACTGACCTTGGTGACAGTGACCAACTCCTCTAAAAATAACTTCCTGATGATCAGAGGAGTAGCTTTAGGCCTGGAAGTGAATGGATTTATTGAGGTAGGGGAAGAGGACACCAATCTAATGACTTGAGTAGCTTCTTGTTTCTTCTCAACCCTTTCATCTGATTCTATGGCTAAGGTATTGGAGGTATCCTCATGCACCTCTACTACCATAGGAGACCCTCATCTCAGAGTATCTGGGGTCAAAGTGCCGACTTGTGGATCTACGGTAACCGCTTTAGCTAGTTTCTCAGGCCCTGCACCTTTGGTGGGCTCTTCTGTCAACCCAATATCTATGAGTGGACCTTCTCCACATGTTTTCTTTGGTTAAAATTCTTTTTTTCAGGAGGTTCATCGCCTCCCCTGGCTGGCTGAGATGAACCTTTGGCCATAGTTGGGAGTATTACTGAAGAAGTTGTTGCAATGTTTGAAGTATCTTTTGTCGGGGTCCTTTGAGTAGGAGGCTTCCTTTCCGACCTCTTCCTTCTTCCTGCAGTCCATTCAACCCATTTCTCCATCCTTTTGTAAATGCCACCCATTAGAGTCTGCAAATCACTAATGGCTTGATCCATCATGGGCTCAGAGCTGATAGGAGTAAGCTTTATCTCTTCCAGATATGTATCATCATGCATGTGGTTGCCATCATCTTCTAGTCTCTCCACTGCTATGTTAACTTTGAACCTTTTGATTTGTTCAATAGTTAACCAGGCGTAGAATCTCTCTCTGCTCTCCAAATCATCTCTGCAATTGGCTCAGTAGTCTTCAATATCATCTACATGATGGATAGCTTGGCTCATTTCCAGGTAGTCATGAGCATAATTAACAGCATCATATTGTGGCCTCAGAACATCATAGGTTTCTAATGAAAACCTCTTTGAGAATGTCTTTAGAACATCCTTCGCCTCAAACTGGGACACACAACTATAAGCTCCAATAGTCATGGGGAAGTCGTAGCCCTTCTTCTTAGCATCAACACAGATCAATTTTACTTTGAGCGCTTGTCTCATCACCTCCACCAGCATGATCATATCAGTAGGATATCTAGGCAGCTTCAAAGGGAATTCGTCAAATCCTGCAAGACAAATGTATGAGAAACCTCTAAATTGAATGAAATAACATCCAAACTGGCTGATAAAAGCCATGGCCTCAAGAGAGAGTCTCCTTTCTGGACAACCTTGCAGTTCTCTGCACAACCTCATTGTAAACGCATCATTAACTCGAAGATACTCAGCATAACTGTTATGCAATTGCAAAGAGGGGAAAAATTTGTAGCTCTTAACATCATCAGGAAATTCCTCTAATCTAGGAAGCCCTGGCCAAATTTAGATTGTGGCCAATATATACATTAAAAATGAAGACAAATAGAATTCATCTTGATGTTTATCTCTATCTAGGGCATTGGCCAGATTTTTGCTTACCATAAATGCCCAATCAATAAAATGGTGTTGAGAGAAGATCACCTGTACCAAGAAGAAATGATGGTCTATGAAATTGAGCGCCTCACTCTCACCTCTGATTCTATGGAGTAGCACCAGGATGTCTATGATTTTTGGCTTCAGGTTGGTGCCATATAGTGTCATTTTATGCTTCCCTTTGGCGCTTCTAGGCTCCTGAAACCATGCCTTCATTATCTCCTTCTTCCAAACTGACTTCTTTGCTAAATATTTAGTCACTGCCCAACTGTATGTCATTTCTGAATACTCAATTTGCTCTGCAATGCGAAGCGAGTTCTAAACCGATTCTCTATCAATAGTGAGCAACACCGTATCATTGGGAAAGAGGATTTTCTTGGTATCTGGGTTGTATCGAGCTATGCATTCCTGGATCAATTCAGGGTCTTGAATGAGTACGGGAAAACCAATGGCTTCAACTAATCTACTCTCCTTTAGTTTCTCAGTGATGGGATGCATCTGGTATTCTTTTAGCCTGTTCTGAAAGTTTTTCATATCAAAGAACTTCAGGGATGTATCTGAGATCTTATGCCAGTCAAAGGTAATGCCATTCATTCTGTCAAATCCCATAAATTTGGAAGCCATACCTTGAATGATTTGATTCGAGAAATAGGAATATCTCTTAGGAATGCAGAGGTGAAGAATAATTAATATTAGAGTATTTGAATTCAAACAATTTGTCAAACAAATGGTAGGTCTTGTTCATGACCTTCAACTGATTTTATAAATTTTGAATTCTTACTGTTTAATAGCTAACTTCCCGCGCCACATGAATGAAAAGACCTAAGCATTAATAAAAAAGTTTGTTATGAAGTAAAATGGATTTATTTGAATTAATTACTTTTCTCTCATGGGCCGTTAGAAAACATCTTTTCACTTTAGTAACCGTAACGGTAACTTTCTTGAAGTAGCAGAAAATTAATTTTCCTCTTCTCTTTTAGCGGAGAAATGCTTTTGGAGTGCTCTCTGTTCAAAAATCAGCCAAAGGAAAATTTTAGCCTATTGAGATGCTAAAATGGTATGTGTTGACTTCATCAGATTTCTTCATGTCTTGGGTCACTTATGAGGTCGAGTCCCCTTTGAAAATCCTTCATTTTAATGGGTTGGTAGAAAACATACCCTGCGGGTCGAAACCCACCTATTGGAGTAGTGGAGAATTCCTTTCCCGATTTTTCGCCAGCAAGCTTATATCTTAGATTTTTCTCCATTTAATCATTCTTCTCAGCTTGCAGAGATGTATTTCAAATGCAATAATATTTTTAAGCTCACATCGTCCACTTTAAAACTGTATTGACTACTGAGACATCATTGAATAGTCATCTGCGGAAAACGCACTCTACTGATGATTTTCTGCAAGTGAAGCAATATGAAGTATTCAAGCTACTTATTTCAAAATCACAAAAGATAGATGTTATAAATCTTTGAATTGTGACCTTTATCAGATTCAGGAGTCTTAAACTTACCCGATTAAACACGACTTTAGATACAAATTCCCCCCAACTCGCAAAGGACAAGGTGAAATAGGGAAAATCCGATAAAGGCCAACTAGCCTAAGGGGAAAACTAGACATAGACTCCAAAAATTCACAATGCTTTCAAGACCACTACTACATATTAAACATCTACTTTTCTCTAAAGATATGCAGACCAAAAGTGGGGCAACAATACTATTGAAAATATATGTTTGGTTTTTATTATCTATTTTCATTAACGTCAAACACTATGGTCCAAAGGATTTTTCTCAAACATAGTGGTCCAGAGGTATTTTCTGAAGACGTGTTCATGTATATCTGGTGGTACAAATAAGTTTGAAAGAATGCAGTTGGCTCAGATAAGTCCAAAAGAAAGAAGTTGGTCTGAAAAGAGTAAGGTTGTGTGCTGGACATGATAGTGCTACAAAATTGTGAAACATAGACCTAAGTATTATGGAAATCACGTGAGAATGATGTTTATCAGTACTTTAGAGTTATACTCTTAGGTCTAGAAGCCAGTGGTTCAATAACTAAGATATATAGTTTATGATGGCAGTTGTTTAGTTGTAGTTTCCTAAGGGTTTCTGCTCCAGAAATAAAGGTTGAGTGTAGATGAGATTCATATTGTATTTATATTTTAGTCATGGTTGTGGTGTTTCTTGGTGATCCTAAAATAGTTTCTGGGTATTGTATTCATTTTGTGGATGTATGATTTGCTATGTTTTTATATTGCATTTAGATTTGCATGTTGGTTTCTTTGGAAGTTAATGAAAAGATTTTATAGATCTGTGGTTGCACTTATTCACCCCCCCCCTCTCAGTACCTTACAATACTAATAGTACCAACCTCTTATTTATATTTGAAAATCTCATCAACTTTGGATTTTAGGGATTTCTCTTTTTCTTTTAGGGCTTCCTCTATAATGGCCTTTGCTTCTTCTGTTTCCCTCCTTGCTTCCATTTCTTCACCCAATCTGATTGACAAAGCTTCTAGTTCTTTCTCGATGTTATTCTTGTCCTTATGCAGCTGCTCATTCTCTTGGGACAGTTCTTCAAAGACTTCTTCAGATTCATCAGATCCACTTTATTCAAATAGTTTCTCAGTGTAGTCTTGACTCTCACTTAACTGCTCAAGAAGCTCTTTTCTTTTGGCTCTTGACGGCTTCAGTTATCTTTTCAATTCATTTAACTTCTTTAAATTGCCTCTTGTACTACAAAAAACCCTCCATATTTTCCTTAAGGATCCTACCCGAGTTGTTAGGCTTCTTCAAGGGAATAAGGCTCTGATACCAATTGTTAGTCTTTAAAGGCACTAAGAGGGAGGGTGAATGGGTGCACCCACAAATTTGAAACTCTTCTTCAATAGATTCTACTATAACCAACATGCAAAACTAAATACAATATAGGAGTATAGATGATAAAACAATCACACAATGTAAACTCATAACACAAGATTTTTCCTGTGGAAACCCTTGTTAGAGGGAGAAAACCACATGTGAGATGATACCCACAAATTTCACTAGTGCACCAAAGAAATCTACCATGTTAGGAGAAATTACAAACACCTTGCTAGGGGTATACCCAATTAAGGGCATCTTTAGCCTTGTTAGAAGATAATACAAGTCCTGTTAAGAACTACCTTGTTAAAGGATTTAAAAATCCTTCAGAGAGTTACTTGGTTAGAGGATTTTATACTTTAGACCCTGTCAAAGATCCTGCTCGCCCTATTAAAACTAACCTTGTTAAAGGATTTAGGCTACAAACCTATTGGGGATTGCATTGAGAAATACCCAAGAATAACTGATCTAAAAGTGACACCTCATGTCTGACAGGCCCACTTCAGTTCTGGTCACAACACCTTCTTAAGCATCCAACAACTTCACACAATCACAATCTCTTATCACATCATCTAAAACATCACCTCATTAACCCTAAATCTCAATTTAATCTTTCTTTTATAATAATTTTATCAAAGTCAACCTTTTCCCTAAAACATTTTACCAACTGACATATAGCTCAAATCTGATCTCACCAAAATACATTGGTCAACACAATAAAGTCAACACAACATTAAACAATGTTAGAAATAACTGAGAGGGGGGTGAATCAGTGGCCTCAAAAATATTCCAATAAATCAACCCAAAAAAATTAATACCACAATATTAAGCCTCTAGTTATCCTCAGTCTTATAAGATGAATGCCTTCAAATATACTTATCAAATAACTACTAATCAGAGTGCTCTGTTAAACCTTATTCTTTTAGTTTACTGATTAGCAGTCTTTCATTTACCAAAAAATAGTAAATTACTTAGAGTATACCGATCAATCCAGATTAGTTATGTGTAATGCAAAATACTAAATTAATGAATCATAAACACATTGACACATGGATTTTTAACATGGAAACATGTTAAGGGAAAAACCACTTGGGACCGGTAACCCAAAAGTTTCACTCTTTTGAAGTGAGCTCGGTGAAGTTAGAGGATTTAATAGAATAGTTTGTCACTTGATATCAGGCATCTGTATTCTACCTTCTATGACCAAACCAAGTGTATTTTGTCAAATGGTATTTGGCATCTCATGCTATCTTCATTATCAAACTTTTTGATACTCCTTGGGATGTATCTCAATATAGAAAGGATCTTTAAATCATGCTCGGTTAAGAGACTTTTTGAATCAATGGTTAAACTGAAATAGTAAATGATCTGTTCATAAATACAACTTAGACTTGCTGATTTTCAGATCTATTGTAAGCTCATTTTACCTTTCTGATCAATATATCTTTTCAATACCTTTGATCCACCTCTTTCTTCTCGGTGATGTTGTGTTCCTCTGTTGCTCTGTCTCTGTAGAAATCATTAGCTTTTTCCTTAGCGTGATTGATCAGGACTGTATGAAGTTGTTCTTCATCAGTTTCTCTTCAGCACCCTCTTCTTCCATTCACTCCCTTTAATTCTTAATGAATTAAGTTGTCTCTTTATAGACATGATATCACTGTTTCTAGGTTCTTTACTTTCTTGATCTTGGTGTGATCCACAATTCTCGCCAAATTTGATTTAAAGATTTACTCTTGTTTTATCTCATAGAAATCATCTTGCCAACTGGATAAAACAACTTTTCATCTTTTACTTATATGTGGATTTAACTTGTCGATTAAAACAAATTTAACAACCAGTTAAGTCTATCTTTAGCTCTGCCAACTAGATATTTTGTCATTTCTGAACTCTAGTTAACTTCAGTGTTTTAACTCTTTGAGCTTCGGTCAACACTTTAGTTCTCCTTGGGCTTCTCCATCGGTGTTGTCTGTCTGTCAAGTTGTCTGTCCTTCGGGGTTGTCCATCAGGTAACACTGTAATTCTGGCCATCGATTATGCTTGTGACTTTGCTCGTCAATAATGCTCATCGATTTCTTTGTTCAGGCATCACTGTGACTTAACTTTCAGTTATCTTTATCTGTCAGGTAGTCCCCATGACCCCTTTCAGCACATTGGAATGCTTAAGTGTGTCCCAAGGGGTCCTATGACCCCTTAGGACACACTTGAGTGTTCTAATGTGTCGAAAGGGGTCATGGTGACTTCCTAGGTGTCCTTGTATGCC
>MU227562.1:25161-53727 GCA_018584345.1 Thuja plicata
ATTAGCTCTAGCTGAGAGAAATACTCAAAATAGCCTTGCACTCCATGCCTAGGGAGCTCTAAACCGATTTCTCAAGGTTTCCAATCCATGGATCCTCTTGGAAGCAATGGTTTAGAGAAGTGCACCAGTTGAGTGTGTACAATGTGGAGTTGGAAAAAATTGTCAGGGAACAAGTAGCCAAGAACAAGAGGATGGAAGAGGAGATAAATAAGTTGAAGGACCTCCGAATGGAGAAGGAGGAAGGAGAAGAAGAAGAGGAAGAAGAAGAGGAGGAGTAGGAGAAAGATGAGACAAAGAACATGCCTACAGACCAATAAAAACTTCTTGAAGCTCTTGAAAGAGTCAGAAGAAGAGATAAAAATTCATACATGCCAATTTTTTGTGGGAAAATAGATCTGGAAGAATGTATGGATTGGGTGGAAGCTTTGGAAAACTACTTTGAGTGTGAAAACATCTCTGAGAATCAAAAGGTTAAGGTTACAAAATCCAGAATGAGAGGTCCTGCCTTGAGTTGGTGGAACTTTCTACAAAATGAAAGAGTGGAGGATGGAAGGAATCCTATCTCAACATGGAAGAAGATGCTAATTGAAGTCAAGAAATAGTTTGTACCTGAAGACTACGAGATCACCCTCCATAAGAAGCTGCAAAATCTTAGGCAGAAGGACCTTGATATGAGTGGGTACACTGAGGAATTTCATAAAATGACCTTGAAGGCCAGAGTTCTTGAAAGTGAGAAGCACAAGCTTCCAAGGTACATCAATGGACTGAAATATAGTATCCAAGATGAAATGAGTTTGTTCAACCCTGAATCAGTACACAAATGCTTCCAAATGACACTAAAGATTGAATAAAAGGAGAAGAGAAGGGGAGAGCAAAACCATAGGGGAAGAGGGAATAAATTTAGGGGTGGAGGTAGATTCAATGGTAGAGGACCATTTCAAAGAAGCCAAGGGGAGTTTAGTAGCCATGAGTAAGAAGGAGAGCGCAATAACAGTAACAATTTCAGAGGAAGGAGATCAAATAGTAGGGGAAGATTTAGTGGAAGAGGACATATTGTCTTTACAAGAAAGTGTTTTACTTTTTATCAAGTTGGGTACCAATCTTTCAGATGTCCTGAGAAGAGTGGCACCAGCAGACAAGGAGGAGATAGAAGGGTTCAACTCACCCAAGAAGATGATAACCAAAGTGTATCTTCCTACCACTCTGCAACTTCAAGACTTGCAAATCCAAAGCAAGGAGAGTGTTTAATGATGCAAAGGACACTTTTAAGAGTACCTACTACTATAGAACCACCTCAGAGGAAGTCCTTATTCAGAACAAGCTGCAAGGTGAACAATAAGGTATGCAAAGTCATAGTTGATTCTGGCTCTACAGATAATATTGCGTCTAGGGAATTAGTTACTAAAATCAAGTTGCATGTTATTCCTCATCCTTTCCCTTATAAGGCTTCTTGGTTGACAAAATAAAAGAAAACCATTATACATGAGAAAGTTTGGGTAGATTTCAAGATATGGGAGTATACATACATGGTTTCATGTGATATTACAGAGATGGATGCATGTCATGTATTGTTTGGGAGGCCTTGGAAATATGATGTAGATGCTAGGCATGATGGAAAATCCAATGTTTATACTATAACTAAGGATGGTGTTGAATATGTACTGAACCCACTCCCTGACTGTGAGAAAGAGAAACATGGTACTAGTACTGTCTTGCACATAAGAGAAAAGGAATTCATGAAAGTACTAAAGGAGAAGGATACCCCTTGTTATTCCCTAGTAGTGAGGCCCAAAAAAACACCTTTGAAGGATTCCAAAGTCCAAATTCCCACTAGGGATGTAGGCCCCAAAGAACCCCAAAGAAGTGAAGGCACTAGTAGACCAGTATAAAGGTATAATTGCTAAGAACACACTAGAGCCTTTTCCACCTGAGAGGGAAGCAAGTCACTATATAGATTTCATACCAGGGGCCACTCTTCCCAATCAAGAAGCATACAAGATGACCCTTGAACAAAACCAAGAGAGAGCAAGATAGATTGGAAATTTTTTGTCAAAAGGTCTCATTAGGAAGAGTGTGAGTCCTTGTGCTATCCCAGCAGTCCTAGCACCCAAGAAAGAAGGCACATGGAGGTTATGTACAGATTCTAGGGCTATCAATAGGATAACCATTAGATATAGGTTTCCTATGCCTAGAATAGAGGATTTGATGGACTGTTTGGGGGGTGCAAGTTACTATTCCAAGATAGATCTCAAAAGTGGCTACCATCAGATAAGAATCAGAGAGGGAGATGAATGGAAGAGAAAATTTAAGACTACAGAAGGCATTTATGAGTGGCTTGTGATGCCTTTTGGCCTTTCCAATGCTGCAAGTACCTTTATGAGATTGATGAATGAGGTATTAAAGCCTTTCCTTAACAAATTTGTTGTTGTAGATACCTTGACGACATTTTGATCTTTAGCAGGAGCATGGAAGAACACCTCAAGCATTTGGACATGGTGATGAGGAAACTCCATGAGGAGAAGTTGAAAATCAATACAGATAAGTGTGTATTTCTTCAAGAAGAACTTGTATTCTTGGGTTTTGCAATCTCCAAAGACAGTCTCAAAATGGATCTTACCAAGGTTGAAGCCATCCTCAATTGGCCACCTCCTACTACTCCATTAGAGGTAAAGATTTTTCATGGCTTATCTAGCTTTTATAGGAAATTCATCATAAACTTTAGTGGCATATGTGCTCCCATTATTAACACTATTAAAGGTGGAAGAAAATACATATTTTCATGGACTAATGAAGCTACTGAGTCCTTTGAGTTTCTAAAGAAGAAGATTGTAGATCAACCTATCCTAGTCCTACTAGACTTTCACAAGGTATTCCCAGTTGAGTGTGATGCAAGCAATAAAGCCATTGGGGGAGTCTTGAGCCAAGAAGGAAGGCCAGTTGCCTTTTTCAGTGAGAAGCTCAATGAAGCTAAACAAAAATACTCCACTTATGATCTTGAAATGTATGGCATGGTTCAATCACTTAGGAAATGGAGGCATTATTTATTTCCCAAGGATTTTGTTGTTTTTACTGATAACCATGCACTTAGCTTTCTAAACAAGTGGGAGAAACTGAATCACAAACATGTGAAGTGGATGGAGTTCTTACAGTCTTATACCTTTTCCATCAAGTATGAAAAAGGGGTTGTGAACAAAGTTATTGATGCTCTCAGTAGGAGACATTTGACCACTCTAGCCATCTAGTTAGAGAGTGTTAGGGTCCATGCCATGAAGGATATGTATGTCAAAGATGAGGATTTTAAAGAAGCTTATCAGATCTGCATTGAGATGATAGATAATATCATACTGATTTCTCTGAGTTTATTGTACAAGATGGTCTTCTTTTCAAAGGGAGTTCTTTATGTGTCCCAAATGGATATATGAGGGAGAACATTATCAAAGAGAAGAACTATGGAAGCCTAGCTGGTCACTTTGGGGTGGAAAAAACTTTGGAGCTAGTCAGGAGATTCTACCATTGGCCAAAACTACAGACAGATGTTAGGAATTTTGTGGAGATTTGTTCAGTTTTTCAACAAGCCAAAGGACACACATCCAATGCTATACTATACACTCCTTTACCTATCCCTTCCAAACCATGGGATTCAGTAAGTATGGACTTTGTCCTAGCTCTTCCAAAGACCAAGTCTGGATTTGATAGCATTTATGTTGTAGTTGAAAGATTTTCAAAAATGGCACACTTCATCCCTTGTAGGACAACTCATGATGCATCTCACATAGCAGGGTTGTCCTTCAGAGAGGTTGTAAGACTCCATGGACTCCCATTGTCCATAATATCAGATAGGGATCCCAAGTTCTTAGGTCACTTTTGGAGGACATTATGAAGGAAAATTGGAACAAATATTTCTCTGTCATCTACATATCATCCATAGTCTGATGGTCAGACAGAAGTCATCAAAAGGTCCCTTGGAAACCTTCTGAGATGCCTCACATGGGAACATGGAGCCACATGGGATACCATCATAGCACAAGCAGAGTTCTCATTCAATGATTCAATAAATTGGAGCACTGGTTTAACTCCATTTCCAGATTGTCTATGGCACTCACCCTAGAGGAGTATTGGAATTCAGGGATATCAAAGAAATGGATAAAAGAAGTGCACTAGCTAAAGACTTCACTGAGGTAATGAAGGATATACAAGATGAGGTACAGACCAAATTGAAGCATACCACTAAGAAATATAAATCCCATGCTGAAAAGAAGAGGAGACATCTACAATTCAAGGTGGGAGACTTAGTGATGATCAACCTCAAGAAGGAGAGACTACCTAAAGAGAAATACACAAAGCTTATGATAAAAAATCTTGTCCCTTTTAAGATTATGAATAAATGTGGCAAAAATGCCTATAGAATTGATCTACCATCTCACATTGGCCTATCACCCATTTTCAATGTTGCAGACATCTATGCTTATAAAGGAGAAGATAGTGCTACTGACAGTGCAAGTACTCATGAACCTCCTACTCTCCAACCACTCAAGGAAATGCCTACAACAACCCCTCCTAAGATTTAAAGCATCCTAGACAAGAGAGTGAACAAGAAAACTAGGAGAAGCACTTACTATGAGTACTTAGCTAAATGGAAGCATCAACCAGATGAATATGCTATTTGGATGAACTGTGAAGACATTCTGAAGATAGGTTATCCCCTTGAAGAATTCACAACACAAGAGACTTGAGTTCTCTTTTTCATGAGGAGTATGGTGTAGGGAAAATTCTGAAGCTCCTAGTTTTTCTTGCTTTCATATTTGTAATATGGTGCATCAATGAGATCACCATTGTGTGTGTTTGTTTGTTTGGGTCTTGGATGTAAGGTGAAGGACCTAAGGTGAATTATAAGCTTAGGATCCTGAAACCATGGTTAGACCTTGTTAGTTGTTGTTTTATGTGTCTAGTTAGGAGTTATGTTTTAAAGTCCTTAGGTTAGGTCCTATTCATGTGTTGGACCTCTCCCACACCTTGGGAGGTCAGAAAGGTTGGCTTTTACCCAAATTAGAAACTCTGTCACTTAGTGCTAAAAAGTTGTCTTTTTGCAAAAATGTTGCATGATCAACTTTTGTGCAAAATGTTGCTCGATATATGAAAAATCCTTTGTAACCGACCTCACCCACCTTTTGAAGCTTCTAAAATTCTTGGAGGATTTTATTCGATGAGAGGATGATTTCCATGAAGTTCAAATCACAGAATGTGCGAAGTTTGATATTTTCACAAGGAAATAGAAGAGTGTTTTGAGTCATTTTTGCATGGTACGGCCTTATATAGATTTACTTGGAAGATCAAGTTGTAGATGTTTGTAGTTCTTTAAGTCTTCTAACCTTTCCAGTTGATTTTAAGTGTTTTTGTTAAGTTAGTGGAAAGTTATTGATTTTTCATTCTTGTTGTCTGAGAAACCAAGGTTCTACTGGACCAGTCTCAAAGATGTGATCCTAGCAAGAGCTCCATCTAGTGGATCTCCTCAGCCACTTGGAAAATTCTAGCTAGGATCATGGTCTTTAAGAATCTAGAACCTTAGCTACTCACTCTAATTCCTTCTATTTTTAAGATCAAGCCCTAGGCTAATTATCTCTATGTAATTAGCCTAGTTTGTTAGGATAGTCACATCCATGTGCAATATATGAGTTGGGGGATCAAACCAAAGGTGTTTCTAGACTAATTTGGGGTAGGGAAATCCATCCAAGGCTTTGTATTTCATCCATGAACCCACCTTCTACCACTTTCCTAACAAACCAAGCCTAAACTAGCTAATTAGGTCTGTGTGTTTTGTGAGAGCTTGGGGGTGCATGAGTTTAATGTGGTGATAATGCTTTGGGAGGTTTAAAAAATCCATAAAGGTTATCTAGAAACCCTATCAGATCCTTTAGATCTCACTGTCACAAAGATTTAAGCCCCAAAAACCCACTGGTTAGGGCTACAAGGAATCCTAGGCTAATTTGGGGTTTGACTAACTTTGGGTCTTCAAGACCAAAACTAATGGTGAATTCTTAGTCCCTAGGGTCTGTGAAGAGTCTTCAATCCCTTAGGATAGAGTTTTGAACCCACTACTAAAGTTTTGCACCTTGTTGTGTGGTTTAGGGAAAGTGTCCCTAAAAGAGGAATTGATTAGTTTCATAGTTTGATTTGGAGAACTAAGAGGGGACAAGGGAAGCCTACTGACCCCTTGGACAAGTTAGGAGACATCCTAAGAAGACTTTTGTGGAATTGGATTGATTCAATTTGGAGTTTCAAAAGGTATCAAAGAGCTAGGGCCCATTAGGGTCTTCTTGCAGTGCTCTCTGCATCAAAGACCCCATGACCTCTTTCAACACATTAGAACACTCAACTGTATTCCAAGAGTTTGTAGGACCCCTTGGGACACACTTGAGTTTTCCAATATGTCCCAAGGGTTAAAGAGGCATCCTAAGGGGTCCTATTACACCTTCTCATGCATTAGGACCCCTAAGAAGACCCCATGACCCCTTTAGACACATTGGAACACTTAATTGTTTCCCAAGGGGTCGTACGACCTCTTGGGACACACTTGAGTGGTCCAATATCTTGAAAGGGGTCATGGGGTCCTAACACATGAAAAGGTCTACTAGGACCCCTTAGGACTCTCTTTGATCTGTGGGGACACATTGGAACACTCAAGTGTGTCCCAAGGGGTCCTACGACCTTTTGGGATACACTTGAGTGTTCCAATGTTTTGAAAGGTGTCATGGGGTCTTCTTAGGGGTCCTAACGCATGAGAAGGTGTACTAGGACCCCTTAGGAACCTCTTTTATCCTTAGAGACACATTGGAAAACTCAAGTGTGTCCCAAGGGGTCCAAGGAAAGTTCATATGAAATAAAAATTTAAAAAAAAATATTTAAAAAAAAAAATCAAGTACCCAAAAATATCAGGTACCTAAAAAAAATCAGGTACCCGATTAGGTTTGTGCTTTGGTGTCAGGTTTGGCCAGGTGTACTAACACCCAAGCCTACTAAAAAGTCAACAAATGTTTTCATGAACTTTTGGATGAGTGAAATGTTTATTTTTATCATGTTGCCACTTTTTGGCCCCTCATGATCTTGCACATACCCAACTGTCATCATTCTAGAATAATCATCTACAAAGAGAATTAAATACCTATCTCCATAGTATCTCTTTGTCCTCATGGGTCCACATAGATCAATATGGACTAATTCTAGAATTGCATTGGATGTATGGTCTTTACTCTTAAAACTAGACTTTGTCATCTTACCTTTTTGACAATTCTCGCACATGATATGCTCGAGCTTAGTCATGCTCGGTAAGCCTTTGACTTTTCTTTTTATTGCTTATCTTTATCATGTTTTCAAAGTTCACATGACAAAACCTCTTGTGCCACAACCATATGTCTTCATTTTTAGCCATCAAACAAGTGGTATTAATGTCATCAAGATAGAAAAGGTTACTTTTTGTCTATTCACTAGTTCTGATCAACCTTCCTGATTCATTGAATATATTTGTTAGAGTACATAGTTTTCATCACTTATTAATAATATGATGTTGATATTAATTATTAAGTTAGTCGTACTCTATTTTTCACTTGAGCTTTCTCTTAGGTTAGCTTTTTCCTTTTTTAGGGTTTCATTCACCTTTAAGGTTGAATGCTTGTAATTATTTTTGCATACTCTTGGAATACATTTTCAGCTCTCACATCTTGAGCATAGAAGGGTTTCAGCTTTTTCCATCTTTTGCTTCATTCTTTGTAACAGGTATCTTGCATGCAAATTGGTCTTGGAATTCAAAGTTATATCTCTCAATTTCTACATGGTATTAAAGCCATTCTGCTGCTGCTTGTTTGAGTTCTTTTGAAGGTGTGGATCAAGCATCCTTTTTTCTACTTTTTTCTGTTGTTTTATTGGATCAGGGGAGTCTCATTTTTTTTGGTGCACTTTGGGAAAAAAATGACCTCATAGTTGCATCTGGAACGCCCAAAAACCCCAGAATCCATATAAAACACAACCTATTTGGCCTCCGAAGCATTTGGGAGAATTTTTTTTCCCTACTAGGGCCATACAGGCATGAAAATCGAAAAAAATTTCATTTTTTCAAAAAAAAATCAAAAAAACATTATAAAACACCACCTGCTATGTTATTTTAATTGCACCATCAGCGCTCAGCCCCACCGCCACTCGCACGCCGACCCCAGCCCGCACGCCACCCTTCGGCCACTGTGCCGCCACCGGACCTCATCGCCACCACTGCGTCACCCGGCTGCCACCGCTGCCCCGCTCGGCCACCACCGCTGCGCAGGCTGGCCACCACCTTCGCTAGCACCGCCGCCTACTGGCCACCCTCACCCGGTCAGACATCTTGTGACAGCCATACGGCCATCAAATTGTTTCCCAGGACTGTGTTTTTCCAGGGAGCTTGTCTTTTGGGGGTACCTATGCCTTTTTGGCTCTATAGGGCTCATACGGACTCAGATTTTTGACTTCCATATATCATTGGATAGTTCTTTCTGAGCCCTTCGCTCTCATGTAGGTTTTATTTCCTGATTTTCCCATTTTTTTATTGGATTTTTCAGTCAAAGACGCACCTTCTTTTGTGCTCCTATTCTACTTCTGAAACTTGAGTTTTTCACTAGTTCTTTGTATTTTTTGCTTCATTTTGTGGTGTACGGGAGTTAGCTTGATAGTGTGTGGGGGGGTGCATATTTCTTTCTACATTTTGAATTCTGAGAGGCCCTTCTTCTTTCGTCTTATTCTCTCAATGTCAGACACATCCATTATCGTTCTGACTCCACATAACTACCACACATAGAAGCCACAAATGACCAAAATCCTCATGTCATGAGGTTTATGGTCTTGCCTGGATGCAACTTAGCCTATTCTACCAAGGCCTTATGAGGCTCTTATGCACAAGAATAGGATGGATGAGACAATGAGCCTCATTGATCTGAATGTTTCAGATGGGTTGATGTTCCACCTGGATGGTCTGACCACACCCAGGGATATGTGGGACAAGTTTTCCACCTTGTTTGGCACAATGAATCATTTTAGGGTCCTCCAAATAGATGCAGAGTTCACCTCCTTGGTACCTAAATCATTCACCAGCATTGAGGACTTCCTAATCAAGTTCAAGTCTCTTCGATCTATTTTATAGGTTGTTGGAAAGATGAAGTCAGATGATGAGTGTATCTTCCTGATACTCTCAAAGCTTTGTGGTCCTTATCAGATTTTCACTTCTACCTTCTACTCCACTATGGATGCACTGGGTGCACATCATGTTATGCCCTCTTTTGAGACCTTCTATGACAGGTTAACTAGCGAGGAGTCCAAGCTCAGTCAGATGGATTCTCTTACAGGTTCACAGTCATAGGCATTGCTTGCCAAGTCATCTCAGGATACACAGAAGCTAAAGCTGAAGTAGATATCTGATTCCTCTTCTTAGCACTCTACTAGCCCACCATCTTCTTCTAAGAAGGAGAAATAGAAGAATGAGAACCCTAACTATTCCTATTGTCAGAAGGGGTCCCATGATGAGTCACATTGTTTTCAGAAGAGATTTGATGGCTATGAGAAACAGATTGCAAATTTGCAAGCTCTCCTTCAGAAGAGCACTATTTCCTCTCCATCCTCTTCCACTTCATAGGGGTCTTCTTTTTAGTCTTCTGCCTCATCTTCAACATCTGGTCAGGATTTTGGACAGGGTCATGCATTACAAGCTTCTGTTGCATCCCCTTCCCAGGTCCCTTGGATACTGGATTCAGGTGCTTCTCACCATATGGTGTCTTCTCCAGAGATCTTCTCTTCTATTGAGGCTTCTCCTATTCCCCACATTCTCATGGGGAATAACACTGTTATGCCATTCTATGGGAAAGTTTCTATACACATTCAGGATGGCACATTCAATGATGTATTATATGTCCCATCTCTATCTACAAACCTTCTCTTGATTTACCAGATTAAACACAGTGGATTCGGGAAGACAATTGTGTTCACGCCAGATTCAGTCTTCATTTGGGATAGTGTAACAGGTGGCATTGCTTCTGTAGGGATAGTTGATTATTCCACCCATCTCTACACCTTCACACATTTTGGTCCACCATCTCCATTATCAGAGCTCAGCTCTCCTCTTCTGCGAGAGCATCATGTGGTGCAGTCAGGTCACTTGAACCTTTGTGTTGTTCCTGAGACCACTGCTATGACTGCCACACCACATCTTGTTGAGGTTCTTTCTCTTTTGTAGGACTCTTCTTCAGCACTTCCAGATCCTCCACTCCCTTCATCAAGCCACCAGGTGTAGTTGTTGAGGATTCTATAGAGGACACTCATCTCCTCTCTCATGATAGTGTCAACACACCTATCATACCACTTGCATTGGGGATTCCATTTCAGGATCCTCGTGTCTTCTCATTTGAGCATCAACTCAGCCTTCCAGTGACACCTCATCTTTTGAGGTCACCTCTTCAGTGCTCACTTCCTTTCACTCCTTTGTATTGGTGTCATGGTGGTTTGTTCATTGATCCAAGGGTTCTTTCATTATGGGGGGCCTTGGAGTCTCGACCCTCTCTCACGAGGGGGTTGGCAGCACGCATTGTACTCATGGCTTTGAGAGAGTCTCTTGAAGTCATCCTTTGTCTTTTTCTTTCTTTTATATCTCTTTTTGGAGAGGAGTTTTTCCCACTGGGTTTTCTCCTTTATCTCTGGTTCACAGAGATTTTCTTGTATTGGGTACTTGATGAGGCCTTGTTGCCGAGACCCATTTCTTTCTTTCATAGCTATGCTAGGTTAGCTTACTTCCTGAGCTTCGCTTAAGGGGGGGTGTTAGAGTACATAGTTTTCCTCACTTATTAATTATATCATGTTGATATTAATTATTAAGTTAGTCGTACTCTATTTTTCACTTAAGCTTTCTCTTAGGTTAGATTTTTCCTTTTTTAGGGTTGCATTCACCTTTAAGGTTGAATGCTTGTAATTGTTTTTGCATACTCTTGGAATACATTTTTCAGCTCTCACATCTTGAGCACAGAAGGGTTTCAACTTTTTCCATCTTTTGCTTCATTCTTTGTAACAGGTATCTTGCATGCAGATTGGTCTTGGAAGTCGAAGTTGTATCTCTCAGTTTCTACAATATTTTCCTTCTTATTCTCAAATGCTACTCGATGACCTATATTGTTTAGCTGTGAAACACTTAATATATTATAATTCAATCCTTTTACCTAGTAAGCATTTTCAAATTTGATTAGGTTATTCAACAGTATAGTTCCTTTACCTTCAACTAGACAAGGTGTGTCATTACCCATTCTTACTGAACCACCATTATAGTATTCAAAAGTTTGAAATTTTTTCTTATCACTGGTCATGTGGTGAGTGCGGCCACTATCTATGATCTAGACATCATTCTTACTAACCTTAGATATGATTGAAGTTTCTACATACCTTTCTTCTTCTTCGTCTGAGTTATCCTTCATGGCAACAAATATCATCTCAATGTCTTCTTCAGATTCAGTTTCAGTGTCATCAACTCTTTTATCTGCCAGGTAACAAGATTTCTTTCCTTTGTACTTCAGTGCAGGGCACCTCTCTTTTTTATTGTGTTTGATGTAATTTAGGGTTAGGTTAGGTGTTTAGGATGAGTGACAATAATGTCCACTAGGGTGGATCCAATGTGTGGTCATTTCCATATTTGTAAGAGCCAAATGAGCTCATGAGGGATATTATGGTCTTTTTGACCTAAAAAGCCAAAATGTGTGATTTTTGTGGATCTTGAGTTTAGGATGTGTCTTGGGATCCTAAATATCCTAATTATGGTCATAGAATTCCATCATGACCATCGAGTTGACAATAGAAGTCAAATTGCTCAAAATGAAAAAGTTGCTAGCAACTTTGAAAAGCTACTCGAGCAAGTTTTGCAACTTCTTGACAAGAAGTTGAAAAATCAAGTTGGAGCAGTTTTCACTGATCATGCTTGGTATATGAGCTTAGATTTGATGTTTTGGGAAGGTTAATGAAGTTTTGAATTGCAGAACTTGTTTTTGGTACTTTTGTACGGATGCCTGTGACTGTATTTTTGTAATATGCATTGTCTTCTTACCCCTGTATGGCTATGTACGGATTGGGAGAGGAGATCAGACCCCATGGGGGTGTAGCATTTTTAGTTAGCTTTCTTATGCAATAGGTAGTTTTATTTAAAGTTCATTTAGTGTAAAGTTAGAGAGTTTTGTAAGTCACTTGTCTGCAAGTGACATTTCCAGTGTTGCAGAGTTAGAAATGGCTCTAACCTAAGAACCCATCGGTGGAATTGACTGAAACTATGGGGGAAGTAGGGTTAGATTCTATAAATATGGTTTTTTCTTTCATTTTTTTTGTTTCAATGGATTTCCTAGACCAAATGGGAAGCCATATGGCTGACTATTGAATACAGGTGAGCCTAGACAGGGTGAAGAAGGATTTGGTTTGAGAACCCATGATCTTGAAGGGAAGACTTAGTGAAATTTTCAAAATACCTAAGGAGTCTCCTTAAAGGATCAAAAGGTGGGAGGAGGTGAAATGAAGTTTGGAGATCAATTAGGTGATAATTGATCAAGACTAGTTTAGAGGCCTAATTAATAGGCTAAAAACTAGGACCTGATAGAAACTAGGGTTGTGGGTGCATCCAAGAGATAAGATTTTGGAATCTAATAGAGTTGATAGACACCTTGAATATTTTCAAGGTCTTCTATGGGTTTTTTTGGAGGATTTGGGAGCATTAGCCCAAAAACTATGAAATGAGACCTACTAGGAAACAAGCCTATTAGGCCTCTTAGTGAATTTGAGACCAAATGAAGTGGTAAAGTGTCCAAAAGTGTGGGAAAGGGCTCTAAAGACCTATGAGTGGGAAAAGAACATAAATAAGAGCCTAACTGAATGTATTGGAAGATCCTAAGCATGGGTTTGGGATTCTATAAGGAAATCTAGCGAAGAAGACTAGGTAATTAAAGAACTAGTTGGACTAGTTGTACCTAGAAGTGTTAGAGTCTTCAACTAATCAACTATACCTTGGAGGAAAAGTTGTTAGGAAGGATCTTGGAGATCCATAGTGGAGAAGAACACAATAAGAGTTCACCATTGGATGGTTAGGAGAGATTAGGAGTACTTTGGGAAGGAAATTACTAGAGTACCAAACCCTCTGCATCATCCTTGTAGACTTGGGTATCTCTTTTGTCAGATTGTCGGTTGCTTCGGTAATGTCTATTCTCACCTTGGTAAAAATTTTCTCATATGATCTGTGATTACTTTTGTCATCTTTTCTTCTATTAGTACATCTTGCAGAAAAGTGTCCAACCTCTTTACAATTAAAACATACAACTGGTAATTTACCTTTGTATCTACCTTTTCCTCTCTGCAATCTTCTTGCCATTAGTGCTTCAATCTCATCAAGATCTTGATCATCACCATCAATTTCACTATCATTTATAACAGTGTGTCTATGACTTGATTTACTTATTTTCAAAGAAGATTTGAATGTAGACTCTATAGATGGTAAGACACTGTTATCAAAGTTATTCATCTTAAATGAAATCAGTCTACCAATAAGACTATCTAGAGTAACTGTATTGTTTGCAATGGCTCTCATTTCTTGTATAGAAGATACTCTAATAACATATATATGTAGTAAGGTTCTTAGGATTTTACTACCCCTATCTCCTCTTCAAGTACACCTCCAAATCCTCGAGTAGCATTGACTACCTCTTTTATTTTGCAGCTATACTGAGTGATATTTTCTCCTTCTTTCATCCTTAGGCCATCAAACCTCCCTCTTAGACTTTCTTCCTTGAATATTAGTACATTAGCATCTCCTCCACGTACCAGCTTCAATTTATACCACATTTTCTTTGTAGAGGTGTAGGTTTTGACATCTTCAAACTCAGCATCAGAGAGTGAGGAAGCAAGTTCTATCATCATGCAATTATGCTCATGATTTTCTCTCAATTTCTCAAGAGTATGAGGTCCTGTAGGAAACACATATTTAGTATCAAGGTGTTGAGTAAAATAATTACCAATACCTTATAGGTGGAGTCTTATTATGCTTTTCCATGATGCAAAGTTGTCTTTATTCAACTTGGGCACATCTCTTTTGTTCATCCTGTGATCTTTTGCTTGAGTTGTTAAACTCCCTTTCTAAGCACACAAGCTCTGTGATGGGGAGATCCCACTCCTAGAGATTTCTTTTTCTCTCCTAGACCTTGTCTTGGTCTTTCTTAGGGTTACAATCACTACCCTAACTAGAGGATTCCTATCTGATCCTCTAACACACTAGGAGCTCTCCAACAACTTCAACTCTTCACTAATCCCTTCGCCATAACCCTTCACATTTATGGTTTTATTCTAGGTCTCTTTCAACTCCCCTAGATCAAATCTTGTGGATCTTTCACCCTAGTTCCAATCGGGTTCAAGATTTCTAGTGTACTAGGCCTTGTAGTATTTTTAGGCCTATTAGCCTTCCTAAATATTGAAAAAGTGGATTTCCTATCAAAATAGATTAGCAACCCTAGAATATAATTACATATTCCTTGTGGGTTTTTCCTAGGCTCAAATATTTTCTAGGTCTTAGTTTCCCACCTTGTCCGTACAATGGACTTTCACCAAACCCCTAAAATTGAGGGTTTCTAGGGCATGAACACTGGTTTGGTTTCTTGGCTTTCTTTATCTGTTCTAACAACCTCCTCTAAAATTCTTCTTCCATCAAAATTTATGTATTACATGCCCCTACACTCCTCCATAAATTATTGGCACACACCAATCACCAAGCAATCATTATTGCCTTTGTTCAGTTCAGTTCCCCTAGCTAGAATAACCAGTTTTCACCTAGGGCCTAAATTTTCTCATGTCTTCCCTATACACACACACTCCACACACTATATATACATTTTATATACAAGGATTTAATATATTCCAAGTGGTCATAGGAATTTGGACCATGACAATTCCAAGAAAAGCCATTATCTACATGACTGGTCCAAAACTGGACAGTGAACTAGTGAAACCTAAAATATTTACAAAATGTTAACCATTATGAACAAATGATTAAAATAATTCCATAGAGACTAATAAAATAACACACAAAACACTCTCAATGAATTAATTCAACCCACTCAATCCATTAAGGTATTGGATGATGGTTTTGTCTGCAAATACAATGCAAAATCTTACTTCTCCATAATCAGTCCGTACAAAATGAATACCCATTGTTACTTTAGGGTTTTTTCCACCTTATATATCCTATTCCCACATGTTTGGACCCTCATTTCAGTATTTTTTCATAATTAAAGCCGATTCCTACAGACTAGGAAATGGTGTCATGACAGCTTTGCAAAGTTCCAAAAGTTGTCATGACAATTTTTACAACTTTTGTCAAAATGACATTCTATCAACTTCAATGGCCCAATTTGGTTTGAAAACTTACCAAATGATCCTAAAACACTTAAAAACATTAAAATGATGAATGTCACCCATTTTGGAGTTTTGGTCAACCCTTTGACCTTTTGGTTGACTTCTAAGGATATAGATCCCTAGATGCAACTTGACCTCAACAACTTGCAAACCCTAAACACTACTAACCCTAAACACACCTTATACACTTTTGGGACTTTATAAAATAGTCCTTATTCACTAATGGTTGGCCAAACCAATATACAAGCCAAAATGACTAACAAGATCTTTCAAAGACCTTAGGGTGCTCCTGCACCATCCTCCCCCTGCAATAAACAAGTTAAGGTACCTATGGTGTCAGGAATTTCTCACTAATTCCATGCTTTTTGAAATCACTCTCATCTATCCAAGTGGATTCTAACTCTGGTTGCTACCTCCACTTCACTAGATTCTCCATATAGACCTTATGCGTGGTCTGCTTCTTCACTCTTGAATCCAATATCCTTTCAGCTTGTGGCTTGATCTAATCCAGAGTCTTGAACTCTCCCACATCCTTATCCACTTTAGTACTATACTGTACTTCATCCAGTTCTAGCCCTTTATACTTTATCAAGTCCTTCACATTGAAGATTGGAGAAATTGACATCTCCTTGGGTAGCTCCACCTTATATGCATTAGGTCCATACTTGGCCAACAACTTGCAAGGCCCAATCCTTTTCATCTTTAACTTACTAGGTATCCCCTTTTATAGTCATGCTTTATTCAAAAAACACCATTACTAGATCACCCACTTCAAATTTCAGATCTCTTCTTCCCTCATCCCTCTTGGATTTCAATTTCTGATTGGCCTCCATTAATGTCCTCCTAACCTATTCATGTACCTCTCTCACTGACTGATAGAAATCATCAGCATGACCACTGATGCCTTCATAACCTTGTAAGTCTCTCAACTCAAGTACACCCCTATGATATAACCCATAAACACTCACAAATGGGCTCTTACTCATGGTCCAATTTGTGCTATCATTCTAGGCAAATTCTGCTTGAGGTATCACTTGCTCCCAAATTTGTCCATATTCTTTGGTTAAACATCTCAACAAATTTTCAAGTACCCTGTTTATCACCTCTGTCTAGCCATACGTTTGAGGATGATAAGATGAGCTATGTGACAAGTTGGTTCCTATCCTTCTCCAAAGTGTCTTCCAGAAATGTCCCATAAACTTCACATCTCTGTCTGTAACTATGCTTGTTGGAAAGCCATGTATCCTCACTATCTCTTTAAAGAACAAATGGGCAATATGGCTAGCATCATGTCTTGTCTTGCATGAGACAAAATGGCTCATCTTGCTAAATCTGTCTACTACCACAAACACATTGTCTAAACCAGTAGGTTTCCTAGGTAGTCCCACAATGAAATCCATACTGATGCAATCCCATGGTCTACTTGGGATGGGAAATGGCTGATATAAGCCTGCATTAGATGAAGTTCCTTTTGCCTTTTTACACACCCCACACTACTCTACATATCTCCTTATATCCCTCTACATTTTTGGCCACCAATAAAACCTCTCCACTAGATCCAAGGTCTTGTTCAATCCAAAGTGTCCAGTTAGACTCCCATTATGCTTTTCTTGTATGAGGTTCTCTCTCATGGATCCCCTTGGCATACATAACTGCTTCCCTTTGAACAAAAATCCATTTTGAATAGTATAATTTGCATACTCACTATGAAAGTGATTCTCAAATTCCTTGCACACCTTGTAGATCACTGAGAAGTCTGCATCTCCTTCATATAGGTCCTTAAATCCTTTTACCCATGTACTCTGCAATTGAATCTCTTGTATTCTAAGCATCCTTCTACTAAGGGAATCTACAACTTTGTTTTGTACCATCTGCTTATGCTTAATAGTGAAGGTGTATGACTACAAAAACTTCATCCATTTGATGTGCCTCAAGCTAAATTTGTCTTGATTATTGATATAACTCAATGCTTGGTTATCTATAAAGACAACAAAATCTTTAGGAAATAAGTAATGCCTCCATTTCTTTAAGGCTTGTACAAGAGCATATAACTCCAAGTCATAGGAAGAGTACCTAGACTTTGCCTCATTCAATCTCTCACTGAAGAATGCCACAGGTCTGCCTTCTTGGCTTAAGATAGCCCCCATGTCTATGCTACAGGCATCACATTCTACTATGAAAGGTTTTTTCAAAACTTGGTAACAAAAATATGGGCTGAGTGGCTACTTCCCTCTTCAATCTTTCAAACCCCTCATTAGCTACTTTGGTACACGCAAATTTGGTTTTCAACCCTCCTTTAATGGTCTCTAGGACAAGAGCACAAATTTCACTAAACTTTCTATAACATAAGAAATGGAAGAGTAATTGTTTATGTCTCATATATATATTTTACATTTGAATAGATTGTTTATGTTATGGGGGTAAATAAGATACTCTCCTTCTATCCTTACATATGCAAATGAGATATCCAATTTGATTAACCCAAAAGGAAGGATTAATAATAAATGAATCAATCATTTGGAAACAAGAACAAGGAAGGAAGATCTTAAGTACCCAGGTTTTATTGATTTGATTAATTTGAATGTTTATTTTATATTTAGATAGATTAAGAACTTTAATTGAATTGAAATAGGAGAAATGCACTAACCTTGAAATATTGCAGATCCAAAGAATGTTGTTTTCTAAAGCCTGTGTTGAGTTTCTGGAAAATCTAAGACCGGATCTGGAATAGAAACGCAGAGGTGGACAAAACCCAAAAATATTTTTCTATTATGAGACAGTTCCAATTTGTACCCTCAAGTCAATATCACCATTCGCTAGAATTTATGATTGTTCCCTAGGTCACAATCGACCTAAAAAGTCTCAGACTGAAATTTTGCTTTTGGATCCTGGAAGTTTACCGAAAAGGGTATCCGGATCTCCATCTTGATCTATTGTTCCAAACCAGTACCTGCAAGAAAAAGGGGTTTTTTTTTTTGGGGGGGGGAGGGGGTTTCCTTGGTCAGACCTAGNCTGGAAGTTTACCGAAAAGGGTATCCGGATCTCCATCTTGATCTATTGTTCCAAACCAGTACCTGCAAGAAAAAGGGGTTTTTTTTTTTGGGGGGGGGAGGGGTTTTCCTTGGTCAGACCTAGTTTTGGAATTAACCTTAAATATATAATTGAAATAGAGAATGCTAGCAAGTAGTAGAAGTAAATCTAATAATAAAGCTATGATATTCAATAGATATGCAATTGTATTTTGAATGTAAACAAGTATGAAATTATGAAAGCTTGGAATCAATTAGAAACCATAAACCTCCATGATTGTATGCTTGGAATCCACCTTGAGGAGAAATGAAAGATGTCTTGAGGATGCACAAAGGATCTTGAAGGAAGATCACACCACCATGATGGCTAGATCTAGGGTTTTGAATGATGAATCTTGAATGCTTGAAAGCTTGAATCCTTGATCTTCAATGGAGAACTTGAATTCTTGGGAGGAATACTTGAACACTTTAAGAGCTTTAAAACATGTAGAATAATGGATTCTTGAAATTTTTGCTTGAAGACTTCTTTCTTGATTTCACCTAGAAAGAGCTTTTTTTCCTTAATGTTGCTTAGCTTGACTTAGAGAAAATGAGAGGAGAAACCTTCCTTTTATATGAAACTAGGGGAAAAAAATTTATAGAGGCCTACATAGGAGAATTAAATCATAATTGGACCCATGCCCCTAGAAGAGGACCTATGTTAAATATAATTTAGGATTTACTGCTTTAGAACCCAAAACAACCGATTCAAAAGTGAGAAAATAATTTTTGATGACCTCTGGCAACCGACAAGCTTCCAGATTTGGAAGGGGGACCCAGGTCAAGGTCAAGGTCAACCTTGAACTAGGGGGTCAAGACCCCTGGAAAACATGCCAGTTGAGATGGAAGGTGCTCGAAGAGGCCCAATCAGGGTCCTAAACAGGCATAGAAGTAGGAGAGGATGCAGAAATGAGGGGACACTATGATGGTGGTAAAAAAAATCCCCTAAGGAGGGCTAAACATTCTTACCATGGAAGTGCTTCCATTTTAAGATGACACATTAAGCCCCCACTTTAGCGAAAGTATGGAAATTGAACATGCTTGCGGTAAAGTTAGAAGAAAGACTCTGGTGGATCACAATGAGGTAGGATATCACTAATTTAAGGACACGAGCCCCCAAACAAAGGATTATAACTCAACATACATACACAAATATATGAAAGTAAAGAGTAATTATTAATAGAAAACATACATGATTACATAAGTAAGACAAGAGCAACACTATAGATAACATAGCCTCATAATCTAATCCTACTAGCATGAAAGCGAAAGAGAGAAAAGAGAAAGTGATTACCTTGCCTAGTAAGATGCCCACCTTACCATGAAGCACCAAGGAGGGAGAGCCCAATAGGCTCACCCATAAACTATGCTTTGTAATTGTAATGCGTCTTTTGACAGCTTTTGTAAAATCCATAGATCCACATTCTTGTATCACTATGAAAAATGTATAAAATGTGTCTTTTTAGGATTAGCAACTTATGTGCATTACTTTCCAAGGATTTAGCATATTGTAAAATTTAAAATGCATATCTCTTCAGGATTTAGCAACTTATGTGTGTTACCTTCTAAGGATTTAGCAAAAAATCAAATAAAAGTGCATGGCTCTTTAGGGTTTAGCAACTTATGTGCATTACCTTCCGAGGACTTAGAAAATTGTAAAATGTAAACTATTGTAAAATATAGTACAAGGGAGACCCTATATATGCCCCCCTCCTTATTATGACTACCCACTAGGAGGGATAAGGAAGAGAAAGAGGATACCTACTTCACAAGGTAAGGAGATATCCAACTTAACTACAATATACACTATGTCCTTAGCGAAGAGTATTAACCCTTACCCTCAAGAACATAGATATTCATGTAATGGATACGTTGCATATGGAAAAAGGATCCTCAAAGAGGAAGATATATTATCATCAAGACCCCCACCGCAGAGGAGTGCTTAGGATAAAATATCATCTTCCAAAGAAAAGAGGGACCCAAGATTCAATCATCAAGTTGCCTGCAATGAAGAGGAAGAGGAATCTTGGATTGAAGGAGTCAAACTCTAACCTAAAGCAAAGGCAAGAGTTTATTAAGAGCATATTCTTCAATATAAAGAGAAGTGATGACCTAGGATAATCACCTCCCATAAGAGGGTATCCATGGTCAAAACATAAATCTTTATAAGGAAATAATGTTAAATAATAAACAAATTCCACTAAGCTAAGGAAAGTAGATCCTTAGATAGAGGAAGAAGGACAAATACCTTGCTCCCTAGGGGTGAAATCAAGGGATATACTAAATTATATCAAGGGCTATTGTAGCAAAGGGATATCTTTACAAAAAAAATGTCCTTGAAAAGATATCATGAATTATTATAAAGATTTATAGGGATAGAATATAGAAAGAACAACCAATTAAACTCAAAACAAAATATATGCTAAGAGAAAAATGGATCCTAGAAGACTGGGATAAAATACCTCTTGCACCCCAGTGATGAGACAAGAGGAAAAATATGGTCTAACTTATAGAAGAATGAGGGGAATGCCCTATATCAAAATTATGAATAAATTGTAATACTGCACGGGAATGAGATATAATTCCTAAAGAAGCCCTTTCTCAAACATATAATTTGAAATGCAGACAATCAACAAGTAAATGTTTATTAATATAATGAAAAGGACATTTGTATTTGGAGAGAGCATTTTTCAGAATAGGTTTAAAGATTTATTTCTTAGAGTTCATTAATTGGACATACTCTTTCTTAGCCACATCTTGAGGAGTATTAGGGTGATCTAAAGAAGGTGTTGGAAGAAGGACATGAAGAGGAGGACGAAGGTTAAGATCAAACACCCTGGTTGGAGGAGGTGGAAATCCTACACCATACATATATTGTTTCAAAGATGTATGAATCAGGTTTTTAATTCCTTGTTCATTAATACCAAGCCCTAAACCCTTATAGCCTTTTTTTATCAACCATAGTATATCCAGTAGTGTACCTATCTTGCAAAGCTTCTACAGGAGGAGATTGATTAGGGTGCTCATGAGAAAATTTTGTGTATGGTGGAATGATGGGATTACAAGAGGTTGCTTTGTTTTTCCCTTTAATATCATCATGACTTGGATAAGGAGGAGAAGGTAAATGAAAGAATTCTCAAACATCGGAATCATGAATCCTAGCTTGAGCCCCATCGTAAGTGTGGGAAGAAATAGAGATTGAAGATGGAGAAGTAGAAATAGGAATGTTTGGTATTTGATTAGGATTGATAGGATTAGAAATATTGGGAACTATATTCGCAATGATAGGATTAAGAATATTAGTAGATGGGGTATCATCTACCCAATTCTTCACATAATCCAAAAGAGTAATAAGTCCACTACACAAATCTTTGATGAAAGTTTTGAAAGTTGGAAGACTAGTATTAATTAATCTCAAAATAGCATAGGAAAGTGAAACATGAAGATTGACAAACATGATGAAATGGATGATACTCTCATAAACATCATAAGTACCATAAAGAGATGCTAAAAGAAGCATAATGAAAAAAAAAACCATACCCCAAAGCATCTTAAAGATCTTCATAGTGTATTAAATGCAAGAAATGTTGTTTATATTTTTATGATTATGTGGATTTTTTTGTATTTTGAAATGCAAGAGCATAAAAGAAAACAAATTTAGTATGTATGCAAAAGCTAATCTCTAAGGAAAAGCGGAAAAACATCTAACACCAAAAAGAAAGAGTTGTCTATCGCGGGTTCACCAAAATGTAACATAAGAAAATGGAGAGAGTGTGGGGGTGTGTCTCATATATATATGTTACATTTGAATAGATTTTTTATGTTATGGGGGTAAATAAGATACTCTCATTCTATCCTTAGATATGAAAATGAGAGATCCAAGTTGATTAACCCAAAATGAAGGATCAATGCATCAATGAATCAATCATTTGGAAACAAGAACAAGGAAGGAAGATCTTAAGTACCTAGGTTTTATTGATTTGATTAATTTGAATGTGTATTTTAGATTTAGATAGATTAAGAACTTTAATTGAATTGAAATAGGAGAAATGCACTAACCTTGAAATATTGCAGATCCAAAGAATACTATTTACTGAATCCTGTGTTGAGTTTCTGGAAAATCTGAGACCGGATCTGGAATAGAAAAGAAGAGACAGACAAAACCCATAAATCTTTTGCTGTTCTGAGACAGTTCTTATTTGTACCCTCAAGTCAATGTCACCAATTTCCAGAATTTCCAATTGTGCCCTAGGTCACAATCAACCTAAAAAGTCTCAGACTGAAATTCTGCTTTCGGATCCCGAAAATTTTCCGAAAAGGGTATCTGGATCTCTATCCCAATCTACTGTTTGAAACCTCTACCTACAAGAAAAAGAGGGTTGTTTGTTGGGGGGAGGGATTTGCCTTGGTCAAAACCTAGTTTTGGAATTAACCTTAAATATATAATTGAAATAGAGAATGCTAGCAAGTAGTATAAGTAAATCTAATAATGAAGCTATGATATTCAATAGATATGTAATTGTATTTTGAATGTAAACAAGTATGAAAATATGAAAGCTTGGAATCAATTAGAAACCATAAACCTCCATGATTGTATGCTTGGAATCCACCTTGAGGAGAAATGAAAGATGTCTTCAGGATGCACAAAGGATCTTGAAGGAAGATCACACCACCATGATGGCTAGATCTAGGGTTTTGAATGATGAATCTTGAATGCTTGAACCAAATCCCTTCAAAGGCTTGAAATCGTGAATCCTTGATCTTCAATGGAGAAATTGAATGCTTGGGAGGAAGACTTGAACACTTTAAGAGCTTAAAAACATGTAGAACAATGGATTCTTAAAAAAATTTCTTGAAGACTTCTTACTTGATTTCACCTAGAAAGAGCTTTTTTTTCCTTAATGTTGCTTAGCTTGAATTAGAGAAAATGAGAGGAGAAACCTTCCTTTTATATGAAACTAGGGCACAAACTTCTAGAGAGGCCTACATAGGATAATTAAATCATAATTGGACCCATGCCCCTGGAAGAGGACCTATGTTAAATATAATTTAGGATTTACCACTTCGGAACCCAAAACAGCCGACCTAGAAGCGGGAAAAGAATTTTTGATGACCTCTGGTAGCCGACATGCTTCCAGATTTGGAAGGGGGAACTAGGTCAAGGTCGAGGTTGTCCTTGACCCAGGTCAAGTTTGAGGTTGTTCTTGACCTAGGTCAAGGTTGTAACACCTCAAAATTGGCATCTTGCAACCCTAACCAATTTTGTTGCATTTGTCATTCTTCTGAAGCATCAAAGTCCTATTGTACTAGGAAATTCTGAGTTTTGAATGACTCTACTCGACCTAAGTGTCTAATGCAGAAAACCTTAAATCTGCATTAATCATGCATTATATTTAATTCCTAAATATCTATTGGCTAAACAAACCCTATGATTGAATTAATTTAACTATAAAGTCGTAGCACTTTAATTAAATTAAATTCACCCCTTTAGCTAAAACACATAAAAAGGAATTAAATAATATTTAATTATTAAATAAATATCCTCATTTCAAAAATTGAATTTAGTTATTGAAATAATTGAGAAAAACACATTTATGAGGTCATACTTTATTTATTTAATTAAACATTCTCGCAAAAATCTTCTCTTCAGCTCAGAAGTAGAAGTTTTGAATTAACTATGCTTTAAAGAGAAAGAAAACAGTTAAAATCATAAATAAAATAGTTAAAATCATAAATAAAATAGTAAAATCAAAGAAAGAAGACAGTTAAAGAAAAGGGAAAACAATTTATTATTTTCTTTTAAAGAAAACTTTCTATTTTAAACTGGCTTTTTATCTGTTTTATTTCAAGAAGGAAACTTTGTATTCTTATCACCTCTGAGTCTATAAAATAACTCTCATTCCTCATTCAAAACCCTTGAGAAAAATATGCATTGTTAGAACAAAGAATTGTTTCTTCATTTTAGTTGATAATCTCATTTAAATTTAGTTATCATTTGCAATAGATTAATGTTAATTTCTTAGATTAATTACATTGCAATCATGTTTTAGTTTAATCTCATTTCAATTTTTAGAATAATCTTGCATCTTCATGTTCTTAGATTAATCTTGCAATACATTGCATCACATTCATGGAAAAAAATACTTCATTCTTAGATTGGTCTATGGTTGTGAAACTCTCGTTCTGAGAGCTATTTGAAACCCCGTCTAGATAGAAGGCAACAGGTTGAATCATACAGGCATGCAAGATGAATAACTCATATTCACTTTGTATGTGGCTGATGAACAAAGACTATGTTGAAGTGTATGGTTGAATGACAAGGCCAAATTTAACATATACATTTCTGGGCCCACCGTGGGGCAGAACATCTATTTCTGTCATCACATTTGAATTATTTTTGAAAATCTTGAGATCATGTTTGTACTCTTATTTTGCAGGTAAAACAACACATTCATCTTTGTTTTAGCGTGGAGAAAGTTTGAAAATTCATTCTATCTTCTATCTATTATTCTCTTAGCGCCTTTTAAGCTCTCCTTTTGAACCAAATTTGACTACACCATTGCGTCTGGAACATCATTTCGGTTGAAAACGACTGTAAACATGCCTATACTTGTCAAAAGTTGAATCTGTGGAAAAAATATTTTGCCCAAGGAGGCCCTACAACCCGTTGCATGAAAACTGAGGTAAATTTTTGAAAAAAAAATCTGAAAAAAAAATTTGAAAAAAAAATTAGATTTTTTTCACTATGTTAAATTTGACGGCCGTCAAACCATTATTCTACATGACCTTCACTGATAACCACACAACCATCAAATTTAAACTCGTAGGTTGATGATGTTAGTAGGGTTTGAAAAATCTTTAGCCTTCACCATTGAGCTTTTTGAATTTGCAGTCTAACTTTAAAAAATCATATCTTGCTCATTTTAAGTCCAAATTGAGTGCAATATTTTTTTTATTTTGGGTAGAATTGTCTAAAGATTTCTGGGTTTTTCTTAGTTTCTAGATTTTAGTCACAGATTTATTGGATATTGTAGGTTTTCATCACTGTACCTGTCTAATTCTTTGTTTTGAAGCTTTCATACGGGCTCATACGATAACTTTTCTAGTGCAATTTTTTTTGAAAGTGCATGATTTTTTGTCTACTTTCTGAATATGTGATCGATTTTCTGATTTTCAAATTTTGATAATGTGGACTAATCTTTGGCTTTGATTATCATGTGATTATCTTTTGTGTACAACCTACAGTGGTTTGCAGAATGTTATCCAAGAAGAATAAAACACAAAATACTCACGAATTGGTTTTACAGGTTGCCTTTGATCGATATAACGCAAAACATTGTGCTTGCATCTTATTTTTGATTTCTTAAAATAGGAACCCACATGCAAGAATTCTTAAAATAAACATTTGTTTGATGATTTGGGGATGAAAATAATGTCAGGAAACTATGCTCTCACCCTTTTGGGATGATCAGAAATCCAGAAACATTATTGTCATTTTCTTATTCTGCTTGAAGTGTCTTCTAGTTTTGTAAACCCAAGGAATTGCATGGACGTATCCTCTCCCCTCACCTTCACAGATCTTGGGTGTAAGAGAAATCCATACAAATCCTTTAGCGTGGCTACCTCCTAAGTGCTTTAAAAAATCCGGTGAGAGTGGATTGCCCAACCGGTAACAGGCTAAAGTCAAGCCCTTTCGAACTGGTATATAAAAAATGTCATTGTGATTAATGTCACAGCAAAAAAGTGTCGATTTTGCTACGCCGACAGAAGATCTCCCTCAGTACCCTCATGGTGCATAAAAACATATAGAACATAACTTCTATAGGCTGGGAGGCCTCCTTAACGGAACTAATCTTCTACATGTATAGCCGCTTGAATGGATGCCTTGACTAAAAAATTTGTTTTAGTGACCAAAATCCCTCTATCTGTTGGCGCGAAAGGTCAGAGACTAACTAAGATGTCCCACCTTTCAATGGCTCTTAGTAGAGACAAAAATCCTTTGGGAAGTGATTCTCTTGGGATTCAAATCTTGGTGTTCCTAAGAAGTGAGTGCACATGTAAGGAGGAGACCGTGCCTCCAAGCTTCTAAGTTGTCTGCTATGAGTAGGCATGGCTGAAATTCAGTTCAAGTGGGAATTCAAAAGATATTGCCCTAGCTTACCTAGGATTGTGGTGAGTCTATTTTTTTTTTTTAACAACAAACAATATCCATGATGTGTTTTGAGTGAGTGTTTACTGAAACAACAACAACAATCAATCAAACGATCTGGAAAACTGTAAACTTTGGATATTTGCCTATCTTATCTAATCTAAAACTCTGCCAAAACTCTGTTGAAACTCTGTCAAATTTGTTTTAAAAACTTGTCAAAACTCATTCTTTCATCGGTCTATCCTACTACATTTATTCTATTCTATAATTTGCATTGTCATTATGCTTCTACTAGTTCACATGCAACTACAATCTGTTGTTAGTCCAACCTATCGCTATCTTGAAATCTGATGTTGTTACACTTGTCCAATTGATCGAGTCCTTTGTTCAATCTTATGATCTTTGTCTACGCTATCTTTGTTCTAATTTGTAAGAGAAGGTTCGTTAACTTTGACTCAAGATCATAGTCTTTTTCTATCTCCTTCTCAGTTAGACATTTATCTCTTGGTCTCTTTGGTCTTGGACTTGGATAACACTTTAGGTATCATCACAGTGTCAGTCAAGCGAATTAACTTATCTATGTCTGTTCAAAATAGAATTCATTTTAAGGAACTCTAGAAGTCTATCATCTTGCTGTCCAATTTTGTATTCTGTTGTGAAGGTTCTGTCCAAATCTTCACAAATCTATACTTTCATCAACATCATCACTAGTCTGTCTTTGACTACAATCTGTTGACAGTCTGACTCGTTGTTGTTTCAAAATCTGACTTTGTTGTGCTAGTCCACGTGACCCACTATCTATTTCAATCTTATCATCTATGTCTATGCTATCCTTATCCAGAGTTGCAAAAGCAGGTTCGTCAACCTTGACTCAAGATCAGAGTCATTGCTACCTCCATCTCAGTTGGACATTATCTACTTTGTCCTTTGGTCTTGGACTTCATCAGCACTTAAGATATCACTTCAGCACCTATCAGTCAATCAATTGATTCATCATACCTTCTCTTCAATCTTCTAAGCAAGCACACATTCAGACAATCTTACAATGTCTAAAAGCAAAGAAGAGATTCTTAGGGAAACTTTATTAAAACAACTTCAAACTTTGGAATCTGAACTACAAGGATTAAAGGGGAAAAATGATACTTCATCCGACGAATCCTCATTAAGATCAACCTATCCTTTTTTATTTGATCATGATTCTTATATCTCCACACTTCCTTCCAACATGGATAAATCTTGGTATGATAATCCCATCTTTGATCAAATCAAGAACAATTTTATGACAATCCTATCTTTGATCAAGAGAATGTAGAGGAAACTATAACAGGATCATATGAAATCCTTTTCAATCCACAAAAGAAGGATATTGCAAGTCAAGAAGCATCTAATTATTGTTTAGAGAGAATCTTTACTCCTTTGGGACAATCTTATCAATCAACATTGGAGGAACTTCTTGAGCATAATCTCATCACATCGCCTCCAGCCACATCATGTGGATTCAGATTCTTGAGTAACTATTGTGCATATCATCGACATAACAAGCATAAAAATTCATATTGCATGGAGTTGAAACATAAAATCCAGGATCTCATAGATGATGGCATAATCGAAGTGGAAAATTCTAATGAATCATCTAGTGAAGATACTAATCTCAAGCATGATCAATATCAGGAATCTGTGTCTAGCAATGGTTTGCATATCCCATCTACTTCTTTCACTATTCTTCCATCTCCTAAAGCTTCCCCATCTCTATCACGAACTGAGCGACTATGTTTACTCTCAAGGACTACCTCTAAAAGAGATCCAAGCTAATCAGCATACAGATGCAAGCCTTTCTCAGGCTCTAAAGATCATAGACCCCAAGCTTCCATGTGCTTCAATGCTTATCATGCCTACTCAAAATGATACTCCATT
>MU227562.1:56364-71548 GCA_018584345.1 Thuja plicata
TAGGATTAAATCAATTAATCATAGGGATTTTAGCTAATAATCATTTGAGATTTAGGAATTAAATGTAATTGTCAGATTTATGCAAATTTGGGTTTTCTGCATTTGAAACTTAGTCAATTAAAGTCAAATAGGAGAAGAATTTGCCTAGTACAATAGGACTTTGAAGATAAGAAAATGCACCAAAATTGATTAAGTTATTAGGTGCCAATTTTGGGGTGTTACAGCTCCATGTCAAGAGGGAAACCCAATGTGTGAAGAAACAAATATCAACAATGATCAAGATCAAGACACCATCCATCCTTATCCAATGGTTGACCAAAGTCACACATCTCAAGAGTCTCATGATGATTTTATCATCCCCTTCCATTTCTTCCCAGAAGAAACTCTTACATCTCCTATATCTTATCCATTTCCCGAGCAAGACCAAGATATCCTTTCCACCATCTCTAAGGAACCTATTAAAAATCAAGAGAAAAGTATCCTTTGTACACCATCTCATGATCCTTGTCAAGATCAGAGCATATATCCCTTGCAGAAAAATACATCCCATCAAGCTTCAATTGCTCCTATCAAAGCTACTCATGATCTTGTTGATATAAAGATGAATTGTAAAGAGAAGAGCCTTGGTCATTCAGCTCACTCTAAAGATGTTGATATCCCCTCCACACTTTATATCCCTCCATTCAATTGTAAGCATCAGTCTTCTCCATCTTCCAAATCCATCCTTGGTCCCTACATCCCAAAGCTGAGACCATCAAACATTCCATATATATTGGGTCCTTATGTCCCCCCATCTACCATGCCTATCAATACTAGCTTGTCATCCACTTAAGCTATCTCCTATCAAGATCAACAAAGACATACATCCTTGAATTCTCCCTATCACCCAATCCATATGACCTAGCCATATCAACCTCATTCATCCACAATTCCTAAGTCTTTTGGAAGCAATTTGGATGTACAACAAAGAAATCAGCAAGACAAGAATCCACCTACATATGAAGATCACTATGTCCCATCTAGTCAACATGTGACTATAAATACAAAGGAAATATTCAAGAGACCACATAGGTCCACTGAGCAAAGAACCAAATAAAAGAAAATATGGGTTCCTAAATCCATTATGAAAGAATTGTGTTCTAAATCATTTGATACAAACAAAAAATCAAAAGCTATGTGGATTCTAAAGTCTCTTCTAAAGGACTTGGATACAAAAAGAAAAGCAAAAGTTATGTGGATTCCCAAGTCTCTTTTAAAAGGCTTGAACAAAAAGGAAAAATCAGAATTGGCATCCAAGCTTCCAAAGGCTTCCACTCCATCTCCTTTCAAATATTTTTCATCTCCTAAACCTATTTTGGGTCGTCATGTCCCAAAATCCATTGTTTTGAATACATCTTCATCCATCTTGGGTCCTCGTGCACCAAGATCCATATCAAAACCTAAATCCATTTCACACACTTTTCCTCTATCATTCCACTGTCCTTCAAGATGTGTGTCAATGTTGATTTTGCCTACACAAACTTTTCAATACCCTATCCAATATCCTACACCTACCTCCTATGCATCTATCTCATATTCTTGCTATTCCTCTCATCCAATCCATCACATAAATCCTTGACTACCATCTCCCTTATCCTCCATATCAATCTTCTTTACCATCACCCTATCAGCATCTGTGAGCATACTTTCAGTGGCCTTGGCCTACCATAGCATATCTTTCCAAGGAGCCCTATCTAAAGAGCAAGAAGCTTAAGTTCCTCCATGAACTCAAAAGTACAAAAAGAAAAAAATGTGCCTTGGTGAATACCTGGTAAACAGGCACCTTGGTAGCAAAAGTAAAGATAAATCAATCTGTCCTATGATGAAAACCACTTCTTGTGGTGCCTTGGATAAGTACCATGATGAAAACCTAGAAAACAGGCATCATGCGTAATTCATCCTACTTGCACTCTTCACTTGGGGCAAAGTTCCTTCCATGTCATCTTCTCCCATCATATCTTACATCCAAATAGCTCATGAACATCCATGTTCTTCTTGTGATCTTGACAAGGTTGAGTCTATCCATGAGCACACATGTATTCTTACATTCATTGTCTTTCCATCAGCCTATTCACTTGCTCTCATCCATGGTACCTTATTGTGATCTTGCTTATCCCAAGCCTATCTTTCATATATTTGAGCATTCCTGTCATAATCCAAACATGCACTTATACCTCCATCAACCTTTATCCTAATCATAGCTATATCCTATCCTATGAAATTGACCCCTTGGTCTTGATCAAAATTGATAAATAAGCTCTTAGAAGTCTCTTGACATGTCCACTCTTTTGGACCATATACTTTTCATGACATCAGGTCATTACCCTAAATGCTATACAACATCACTCCATGAGCCTACATTTCTATATTATTTTTTCCCTAGCTTGGGTAATCTTGAAGAGACTGTCCTTGAGGGTCGCATTCACCCTCTTCATCCATCATTGGCTATTCGTCTCATACATCATATTTCTAATCCATCTGCAATGTCCTACACCTTGCTAGACATTGGGGCAAACCATTGTGATCTTGCTTGAAATTGAGTAATCTCTAAAAATCTAAAAATTGCAAAATCTCTAAAAATCTAAAAATAGTAAAAAGTCCTGAAAAAATGATCATCTTAGTGAAAACCTAGCAATGGGCACTTTTGACGCTTCCACCAAAAAAAATAAAAAAAATAAAAAATCTCTATTGACTATCTTTTGGGACAGGTATTGGGGCAATCTAACCTTGATTCCTGAAGGTTTAGCCTCATTCTGGGGATAGTCTTGTGAAAGATATCAATCTGACTAGTGTATGGGCAATCTAACCTAGATATTGGGGGACTAAGATTCATTCTGAAGATAGTCCTAAAACCTCTGTTGACTATCTTTTTATGGATAGGTATCGGGGCAATCTAACCCTGACTCCTAAAGGTTGAGCCTCATTCTTGGGACAGTCTTTGAAATATGTCAATCTATTAGGAACCAAAGCATTCTAACTCGGATCCCTGAGGATCAAGCTACGTTCTAGAGATGATTCTCGAAATCTTAATCTATTAGGTATAAGGGCATTCAAACCTGGATCCTTGAGGATTAAGCTTTGTTCTAGAGATGATTCTCAAAATCTTAATCTATTAGGTATTAGGACATTCTAACTTGGATCCCTGAGGATCAAGCTTCATTCTGGAGATGACCCTCAAAAACTCTACTTAACCGGCGTCTTGGCAATCTAACCTAGACTTCAGAGAGTTAAGCTCTGTCCTGGACATGGCTCTGAAATCTTCATCAATTGATCTTTTCATAATCAATGTTCAAATATATTCTTCTATGCTTCAGGAATCAGACTATTCTTTGAATCAATGCGCTGCTCGCACATCAATTCAAAGAGGGGAAAAATGTAATGCTTCAAAATTTACATCTTGCAACCCTAACCAATTTTGTTGCATTTGTCATTCTTCTGAATCATCAAAGTCCTATTGTACTAGGCAATTCTGAGTTTTGACTGACTCTACTCGACCTGAGTGTCCAATGTAGAAAACCCTAAATCTACATTAATCATACATTATATTTAATTCCTACATATCTATTGGCTAAACAAACCCTATGATTGAATTAATTTAATTATAAAGTCCTAGCACTTTAATTAAATTAAATTCACCCCTTTATCTAAAACACATAAAAAGGAATAAAATAATATTTAATTATTAAATAAATATACTCATTTCAAAAATTGAATTTAATTATTCAAATAATTGAGAAAAACACACTTATGAGGTCATACTTTATTTATTTAATTAAATATTCTCTCAAAAATCTTCTCTTCAGTTCAGAAGTAGAAGTTTTGAATTAACTATGCTTTAAAGAGAAAGAAAATAGTTAAAATAATAAATAAAACAGTTAAAATCATAAATAAAATAGTTAAAGTCAAAGAAAGAAGATAGTTAAAGCAAAGGGAAAACAATTTATTGTTTTCTTTTAAAGAAAGCTTTCTATTTTAAACTGGCTTTTCTATCTGTTTTATTTCAAGAAGGAAACTTTCTATTCTGATCACCTCTGAGTCTATAAAAGAACTCTCATTCAAAACCCCTGAGAAAAATATACATTTTTAGAACAAAGAATTGTTGCTTCATTTTAGTTGATAATATCATTTACATTTAGCTATCATTTGCAATAGATTAATGTCAATTTCTTAGATTAATTGCATTGCAATCATGTCTTAGTTTAATCTCATTTCAATTTTTAGAATAATCTTGCATATTTCATGTTCTTAGATTAAGCTTGCATTACATTGCATCACATTCATGGAGAAAAATACTTCATTCTTAGATTGGTCTATGGTTGTGAGACTCTCGTTGTGAGAGCTATTCGAAACCCTATCTAGATAGAAGGCAACAGGTCAAATCATACAGGCATGCAAGATGAATAACTCATATTCACTTCTATATGTGGCTAATGAACAAAGACTATGTTGAAGTGTATGCTTGAATAAAAAGGCCAAATTTAACATATACAAAGGTCAAGGTCAACCTTGACCCAATGGGTTAGGACCCCTAGAAAGCATGGCAGTTGAGATGGAAGGTACCCAGAGAGGCCCAATCAGGGTCCTAAACAGACATAGAAGCAGGAGAGGATGGAGAAATGAGGGGAGAGTATGATGGTGGTCAAAAACATCCCCTAAGGAGGGCTAAACGTTCTTACCATGGAAGTGCTTCCATTCTAAGATGATACACTTTCTCATAAACTTCCTATAGAATTGAACTAACCCATGGAAGCTCCAAACTTCAGTCCTTGTCTTAGGAGTAGGCCAGTTCAATATGGCCTCTACTTGGTCCTTATCCATTTTCAAGTCACCTTGCCTAGGTAGACTAGTTCTTCCTTCATGAACTCACTCTTTTAAAGATTGATGGTGAGTTTTTCCTCCTGCAACCTCTTCAACACTAACTCCAAATGCTTCATATGATCCTCTTTTGTCTTACTAAAAATGAGGATGTTATCTAAATAGACAACTACAAACACACATATATAGTCTTTCAAGACTTCATTCATCACCCTCATATAGGTACTAGGTGCATTGGTAAGCCCAAAGGGCATAACTAACCATTCATATAACCCCTTTTTAGTCTTAAAGGTTGACTTCCATTCATCACCTTCTTTCATCCTAACTTGGTAGTAATCACTTTTCAAATCAATTTTAGAAAATAACTTAGCACCCCAAACAATCCATCAAATCTTCTATGCTAGGAATAGGAAATCTATATCTAATAGTTATCCTATTTATTTCCCTAGAATCAGTACACATCCTCCACTTACCTCCCTTCTTAGGAGCCAACACCACTGGGACAACACATGGGCTTATGCTCTTTCTGATCAGCCCTTGGTCCAAAAGTTCTTGCACTTGTTTGGCTATCTCCTTGTTTTGCTCCGATGTCATTTTATATGCAGCCTTGTTTGGCAAAGATGCTCTTGGCACAAATTCAATCTGATGACTAATCTCCCTCTTTGGTGGTAGTGTATCTAGTGTACCTTCACATATTATGTCTTTGAACTAATCCAATAGTTGTTTCACTTCCTTTAGAATAGGTTCTTGCTTATGAGTCTCCTCCTCCTTTGGCTTTAACATGATTGCATAGCCAACTCCTTCCTCTTTCATATCCCTTAGGAATTCTTTTCCACTCACCAATAGTGTACTAGATTCTATCTTCTCCACTATCTCTTCCTCTATCAAAGACTGAATTTTAAAATTTACCCCATTCTTCTTGAAGGAGTACTTGTTCTCTTTCCCAATATGGACAACTTCCCTATCATACTGCCATGGTCTGCCAAGCAACAGATGGCAAGCATCCATTGGAAACACATCACAAAGTATCTTCTCTTGATACTTACCAATGGTAAATCTACGCACACTTGTTCATTTACCAAGATGTTTTGGCCCTTGTTTAACCATGTAACTTTATAAGGGGACACATGTGGTATCTTGGTGAGTTTCAACTTCTCTACTGCCTCCTCAGAGGTAACATTATCTGCAGATCCTAAATCAATGATCACTTTGCACACTTTTCCTAATATATTGCACTTGACTCTAAAGAGTTCCCTTCTCTGCTTATGTTCATCTTTGGTGGATGTCTTTATCAAGATTCTTCTCAACATGAGGAGTTCTCCCTTCTCTAAATTTAGACTCACCTCTGATTTCTTAGAACAATCCTCCTCTTGGACATAGGCTATCTTTTTCTCTCCTTGTGAAGTTGAGGGTTTGTTAGGACATCTATATGTAGGGTGCCCCATTTGTCCACAGTTGTAGCATTTCATGGAAGAAAAGTGAGAACTTTTTCCAAAACCTCCTGATCTTCCTCTTCCAATGTTATAATAACTTCTTCCTCTATTGTATCCACCTCTATTTCCTGACTCATGTCCTTGCTCTGTATGTCTGGAATCACCTTAATTCCTACTATCATTTCCTCTTCCACTTGAACCTCCTCTATGGCAACCTCTGTTGTCTCTACCCCTTACTCTCCCTCTGGAGTTAGATTCTTGTTTCTTCCTAAGTTTCTCTTCCACTTTCAAAGTCATTTGGAAACAACTATGAAAGGAAGCTAGGGTAAAGAGACTGAGTTCTTCTTGTATATTCCACCTTGATCAACCAAGGTACCAAGAAACCTTGATGCTCTTTGTCTCCTGTATCCTTGATCTAAGACAAAGCTTCTAAAACTCTTTAGTATATGATGGCACATCTGGGTCCTTTTGCCTAAGGTTCTATCTCTTCTTGTGTAACTAAATGTCATAGTCTTTGGAAGGTGATTCTCCTTCACTTTTGCCAACATTGATTTCCAATTTTCTACAGGCTTCTTTCCCTCTTTCTCTCTTTCTTCCTATAGAAACTTCCACCATGTGAGTGCTTGTCCTCTTAGCCTAGACTTGGGTATCTTCACCTTCTGTGCCTCTTTGATCCCATCACATTCAAAGTAGTTTTCCATACCTTCGATCCATTCCATAACCATCTCTACATCCATCTTACCAAATAATACTAGAATGCCTTCTAGAGCCTTTCCACTCAATCCTTTTAGTTCCTTGAGAAATGGTTCCTTGGGTAGAGGAGGGTCAAGCACTAGTTTATAACAACTCAATGCAACTTGACCTCAACAAATTGCAAACCCTAAACACTACTAACCCTAAACACACCTTATACACATTTGTGACTTTATAACAGAGTCCTTATTCACTAATGGTTGGCCAAACCAACCTACAAGCCAAAATTACTAACAAGATCTTTCAAAGACCTTAGGGTGCTCCTGCACCACACTGATAAAAATTGTTACAAATAACTGAGAGGAGGGGGCGGGGGGTGAATCAGTGGCCTCAAAAATATTCGAATAAATCAACCCAAGAAACTTAGTACCACAATATTAAGCCTCTAGTTATCTTCAGTCCTATAAGCTGAATGCATCCAAATATACTTATCAAATAAATACTCCTCGGATTTCTCTATTAAACCTTATTCTTTTAATTTACTTATTAGCAATCTTTCATTTACCAAAAAATAGTAAATTACTTAGAGTATACTGATCAATCTAGATTAGTTATGTGTAATGCAAAACACTAAAGTAATGAATCATAAACACATTGATACATGGATTTTTTTAATGTGGAAATCCTATTAAGGGAAAAACAACTTGGGACCGGTAACCCAAAAATTTCACTCTTCTGAAGTGAGCCCAGTGAAGAGCCAACCCTGTTAAAGGTTAGAAACACACTGTTAGGTGTGACCTTGTTAGAGGATCTAATAGAATAGTTTGTCACTTGATATCAGGCATCTCCATTCTACCTTCTATGACCAAACCCAGTGTAGTTTGTCAAATGGTATTTGACATCTCATGCTATCTTTATGATCAAACTTTTTGATACTCCTTGGGATGTATCTCAATATAGAAAGGATCTTTAAATTGTACTCAGTTAAGAGAATTTCTGAATCAATAGTTAAAATGAAACACTAAATGATTTGTTCATATCTACAACTTAGACTTGCTGATTTTTAGATCTATTGTAAGCTCATTTTACCTTTACGATCAATATATATTTTCAATACCTTTGCTCCACTTCTTTCTTCTTAGTGATGTTGTGTTCCTCTGTTTCTTGGTGTCTGCAAAAATCTTTAGCTCTTTCCTTAGCTTGATTGATCAGGACTGTATGAAGTTGTTCTTCATCATTTTCTCTTCAACATCCTCTTCTTCCATTCACTCCCCTTAATTATTAATGAATTAAGTTGTCTCTTTATTGACATGATATAACCATTTCTAGGTTCTTGAATTTCTTGATCTTGGTGTGATCCACAATTCTTGCCAAATTTGATTTAAATATTTACTCCTATTTTATCTCACAGAAATGTTCTTGCCAACTGGATAAAACAACTTTTTATCTTTTACTTACCTCTAGCTTTAACTTGTCGATTAAAACAAAGTTAACAACTAGTTAAGTCTATCTTTAGCTTTGCCAACTAGATATTTTTTTCATTTTTCAACTCCAGTTAACTTTGGTGTTTCAACTATTTGATAGCTTTGGTCAACACTTTAGTTCTCCGCGGGCTTCTCCATCGGTGTTTTCTATCCATTGATTTTTCTGTCCTTCAGGGTTTTCCATCGGGTAATACTGTAATTCTGGCCATCAGTTATGCTTGTGATTCTTCTTGTCGATAATGCTCATTGGTTTCTTTGTTCGGGCATCACTGTGACTTAAATTTTAGTTATCTTTGTCCGTCGGGTTCAACTAACCATCGATGTTTGAAGTCACTTAGTGAATGCTTGTCTTTTATGCATTACTGAAAGCATAATCTTTCTCTCTCTGCTTCTCTAAAGTCTTTGACACTTTCATTATAACCGATTGGATTATATCAAGTTGACATCAATGACAATACAATCCATTAACTGATTTAATGCCTTGCATTATCCTTCTACATTTCGGTGATCAACTTAACACCTTCAAACATTTAATCAATTACATGTCATCAAAACAAGTCATAAATAAACAATTACTAACATTAAAGTGACCGGTTAGCTGATCTTACCTGATAGACTCTACCTGTCCTATGTTCTTCTGCCAATGTCACTTAAATCATCAATAACTTTCTTAATTCTTCAAACTAACTAATGTGATTGTAGATGTAGCTTTATATGCCTCTGTAGATGCTAAATGAATGACTTCACACCTCAAATTGATCTCTAACTCCAAATCCATTTGACTATTCCTTGCATACTATCTTATGCCTTATTGACTGAACACTTAGTCATTTCATTAATTGATCCTTCATCACCACCGATAAATCTGATCTCATACCTCTAGAGATCATGTTTCCAGAAATGAAAACACCAAAATGCATACACATGATCAAAAATTAGATCATCTTCATCAAAGGCCAACACAAGATTCATCGCACATCAATTTAAAATGAGAACAGCCAAACTTTATTTGACTTTATCAACATACTTCCAAAACTTGATAGATCTGATCGCCTTGAACAATGAAATAGAAAAAAAAAACATTACAAATATATTATACCATGTCACCTTGACATCTGGATTATGAAAACATCCACCACAATCGATCACATCACCACCACTAACCGATCTAACACCAACTTCTCAAACCAGTTCAAACATTTTTCTATCAAGCACAAAGTGATCTTCTGTCAATTGAAATGATGCCATGCGGTACTCCAATATTGTAGTAATCATAGTATCAATATAATATCCTAGTCAAGATAACCATATCATGACCACAACACTTAGCTCCATATTGATTTGATAGAACAATCAAATCATTCATTGTCTATCATTGTCTATTCTTCTGTCTACTTTGTTGCTCTTCAATTAATCATAACTTGCTCCTTTTTTTTCCAGCATATGAAATCATATAGAATGCATCAAGAGGCATCCCTGATTCTCCAACAATGATCACACACTCCGATTCCTACTGCAATACAAAATTCATCTGCAGAAATACTTAGCAGCACATCAGGAACACTGTCAACAAATACAACACCAAGTTGACATCATGCCAACACAATAATTGATCCTCCTGTCATTAAACCTATACCAATCAAAACTCAATCAAGATCTTCATCCATTATGTCAACAATATTAAGGGGTCCTAATACCTTTTATGACCCTTACGACCCTTTATGACCCCTAATATGTGTGGTAAGGGGTCCTAAGGGGTCATAAGGGGTCCTAGGACACCTTACAACTCTCAAGGATCCCTCTCTCTACATCTTAGGAGTCATAAGGATTGTTAATGGGTCCTAGGACACATTAATTTGTCCTAGGACCCCTTATGACCCCTTACCATACACTAATGAATGGTAATGGGTCCTAAGATGTTGTAAGGGTCTTAAGGGGTCCTAAGACACATTAATGTGTCCTAGGACCCCTTATGACCACTTAGGACCCTTTAGGACCCCTCTCTCTACATCTTAGGGGTCATAATGTTTTTTAAGGGGTCCTTAGACACATTACTGTTTCTTAGGACCCCTTAGACCCCTTACGACTCCTTACCATACACTAATGAATGGTAAGGGGTCCTAATGGGTTGTAAGGGGTCTTAAGGGATCCTAAGATACATTAATGTGTCCTAGGACCCCTTATGACCCCTTACGACCTTTGAGGAACCCTTAACATACACCAATGAATGGTAAGGGGTCCTAACAGGTTGTAAGGGGTCTTAAGGGATCCTAAGATACATTAATGTGTCCTAAAACCCCTTATGACCCCTTAGGACCTTTGATATTCCTAAGAGGTCCTAACGGGTCATACGGGGTCCTGAGACCTATTAATGTGTCCTAGGACACCATAAGACCCCTTATGACCATCTAGGGCCCCTCTTTCTACATCTTAGGGGTCATAAGGGTTGTTAAGGGGTCCAAAGACACATTAATGTGTCCTAGGACCCCTTATGACCTCTTAGGAATATTTAAGACCACTAAGATGTATGATAAGGGATCCTAAGTGGTCATATGGGGTCCTAAGACACATTAATGTGTCGTATGACCCCTTAAGTCCCCTTACGTTACCATTCATTACTGTATGGTAAGGGGTCCTAGGAAACATTAATGTGTTCTAGGACCCCTTATGACCCCTTATGACCCCTTAGTACCCTCTAGGACCCCTCTCTCTACATTTTAGGGGTCATAAGGCTTGCTTATGTGTCCTAGGACATATTAATGTATTTGGGAGACGAAAAAAAGTTGACATATTTTTGGTCCCCCAACTTTATGCACTTACCCATATGTAGGAATTAGATTTTTTCATAAATTTCCTCACCAAAACCAATGTCATGTGTTTCTATTCCATTTTTATGTTTCCTTGAATTCTCGAGTTACATTCTTCTAAAGTTGATCATGAATTTGTGTTGAGATGTTAGATTCCTTGCTATGGCACGAGTTTGAGGGTAATTCCACATAGAAATGAAAAGAATTCCTTCATTGATTAGTCTTCAAAGTTTGTAGTGCTTGAAAATCAAAGGTGGATAATTTTAAATATTGTGGAAGAATCACATGCAGGTATTTTAATCTTCTCAGTCAAAATATTCAAAGATCTTCATTTTTCCCTATCGTAGCTCTAATCATTAGATATTTTTTTAAAACATTATTATTAATTTAGAAACACGGTTTAAAATGGATTTATTAAGTCTATAATTAAATAATTGTAATTAGGACTTATTTATTTCTTGCATTTAAGATTTGAAGTTGGAGAATCATCCTTTAAGATATATGCTAGATCCAATTAAGTAATGTCTAATCTTAGAGAATCTACATACTAGACCAATCCATCACTTGGAGCACATCCAAACATCTAATAGAGGTTTTATGCATGAGTCTTGTTATTTCATTGTATTATTTGATAACTGCCTTCATTATTTCTCTATATGTTGAGTGTTTCTTTCTATTTGGGGTTTTCATTATATTATTTATTTTAACACATTTGTTGCAACTCAAATAAAGCGCTCACAATAAGTTTTATATTGCTTTTGTCTTAGAAGGTTATAATTATTGCTATTATATTTGACATTGGGTTGAATGGTTAGATGTTGATAATTTATTTATTTAGGGATTTGGAAGGAAACATTATTTGTCATAACTTATGAACATGCTAGTTTTGAATTGACATTGTTTAATTTGTATTTTAATCTCAATAGTCTATTATGTATCTTGAACTTGGTTTGGCTCATTTTATAAATTAAAGTTGTGATTTGTGTATATATGATAAGATTACAATTTTTAGTAGTTGAATATACATTAGTTATCATTTACTACTATTTCCCTTTGATATTTTTTATTAATGGTATGCATGATGCTGGCTCCTTAATATTTATTTTTCTCCATAATTTGAAGAATCAGAGAGAGATGAGGTTATAAGAGAAGAGAGTATTTTTATGTTTTTCTATTAGTTTGTGTTCTTTGATGATATGTTGTAGAAGATCTGATTCATGTCTTTTATATGAGTGTTTCTAGTGGAAATTTTATGCTACATGTCACATTATAAAATAGACATTACTCGTGCACTGAGATTCCCAGGGACATATATATTTCATTAGACTATGCTATAGAGGTCTTTAGGTAATTTTACACATATACATGTTTATTACCAATAAATATATATTGTATTAAAATTAATATACATAGACTTATGATTGTCAATTGGGTTGGATATATAGTCAGTAAAAGATTTAACTATGATATGTTGCATCTTATTTTGAGGTATGATTAGTTGGATGTTTATGCGACTAGCTATGGTAATTGTCCTAGCTACATGGGTAAGTACATGGAAACCAATAAAGTCTATTTGTCATGGCTTAGACATAAGTGTATGTATTTATCTTGAAATGTGATTTATTAGTTTTTTCTATTTATAATTTATAGTTCAAAGGCATTTGCTTGCGTTTCTTATCTTTCATGTTTAGGCATGATGGACGAAGAGAGAGTGTTAATTTGGCTAACATGGGGATCACTTAATGGATGTCACAAGTTACTTTGTTGAGCCTATGAGCATAGAAGAGTTAGTTGAGACTATGAACATTTTGTCCCTAGTTAGTTTATTTTGTTAGATCTACTCATGCTTTTGCAATGAGAATATCAAGTGGTAGAATACCAAGATTAGATGTGTTATTCACCTTACATATACAAAGGTCTATTGCAGTATAATTATTCATAGATGGGTAAATATTTATGTATCTAAAAATCATGGAGTGAAAAAATTAAGAAAACCATCTAAGGGTGAAAATATGTAATTCTTTCACTATTCTCTGAGGACTTTGAAGTGTTATTGTATTGTGTGCTTCACGAGGGAGTGTGTGGGAGTTACATATACCAACTTGAGTGGTGGAAGTTATAAATGCACATGGAGGAATTACTTCCTAATTTTGGGGGCCACGCTCGTAATGGGCCATGAGAATTATGACCATTATTTTGTTACTTTTTTGGCCTATGGTATTATCATCTAGTGGTTTTCTAGGCCTCTCCAACTCTATATTTTAGATGCATGATATGGTAGATGTATAGAATACATTTTCCAAGTTATGGTAGTTCAATTTGAATTTGATGTTTTTAAATTCAAATTTTAATCACAATTACATCAAGACTAATCTTGAGTGGCACACTATTAAATTGAGGGGGGACAGTTGAGTGAATGTATAGACAAATGCAGATAAAATAAATGATTCTCAAATTTTAAATGTATATAAATGTGTGTAAGTAAGAATAGGATTAAATTGAATATATGGTCATATATGAACATATTGCTTTTGGATTTGATTGTGTATGGACTATTTTGAGCATCAACGTCTCGGGTCAGTCTGCCTGATCCATCATCATGATAAAAAAACAAAAATGCTCATGATAGTCCATACACAATCATATCTAGAAACAATAAATTGATATTTACATGGATTGTAGAAATTTGTTAGCATTAATTTATGAATATAGATAGAAATCGAAAAAAATACAAATAGATCAAGTTGAAAAATAAGAAAAACTTATCACAATAATATACCTTTTCATAAATCATTCCATCAAAATAAATATTTAAATCTAAATAAAAGTTACATAAATATATTAATTTTACCATTGCTAAAATAATCTAAAATTTAAAAATAGAATACTACAATTTTTTCCTCTACAAAATATTTACTATGACATATAAATAAATTAAATATCATATATCTATTATTTAATCCTATCTAAAGTAATGAGATGAACTATTGATTTCTCTCTATTTCGTATTCCATTGTACGACACTAAAATGGACCATCCGTTTCCCACTTTCTACAACACTACTATGGACTATTAATTTCTTCCCATTACTTTCTTGGAGAGGCTCAATTTCAAAGCATTTCCACATTCAAAGCATTTCCTTCCTTTTTCCCTTGGATTGGATATTTCAACTGAGAAGAGAACCCACATTTCTTTCTATTCCTTATCCCATTGTACAAAATCAACCATAAGGTTCCCACTCTCTAGGGCACCAGTATGCGCTATTAATTTCTTCCCATTACTTTCTTGGAAATGTTCAATTTCAAAACATTTCCAGATTCAATGAATTTACTTCATTTTTCCCTTAGATTGAATATTTCAACTAAGAAGAAAACCCACAATTTTTTCTATTCCTTATGACAATGTACAAAACATACTCATTTCCCACTTTCTACGACACCTGTATGAACTATTAGTTTCTTCCCATTAATTTCTAGAAGAGTTCAATTTCAAACACTTCCGTAATCATAACCTCTCTAAGGGCTCATTTGTTTCGCCAAAATGATCAGGAATTGGCATTTCTGAATTGTTCAATTCAATGTTTGTATCCAAAATAAAAAAATTGGAATAAGTTTTCGCGAATTCTAATTTTGGGCCATTTTGAGCATCCCACAGTTCCACCTCAGACACTGGAATTGGAATTGAGAGTATTATTTTGGGAAGAAAAATCCATTCCCATTTTTGTGTCTATGTATGTATGTATGTATGTATGTATGTATGTATGTATATACATACATATATATATATACATATATATATACATACATACATACATATATACATACATACATATATATATATACATACATACATATATATATATATGTATATATGTATATATGTATATGTATATATATATGTATGTATGTATATA
>MU227562.1:94015-106440 GCA_018584345.1 Thuja plicata
GTTTCTGGTACTGCATTTCAGTGTTCCTGTCACCTCTCCCAGTTCAGCATTATGGGGGGGTTCACCTGTTGGTTCTATTGCTTCCTTGGTTAGGTTGAGTGATCTACGTATTCAGTTCTTGTTCCTAGAATTGGAGAAAAACTCATAGTTTGTATCGAAAATAATTGTGGCAATGAGGTCTTCACCACTGGCCCAACTAATTTGAACTCAATTTTATTGTTTCTGTAGTATTTTTATTCAATTATTAGTTTTAAATAGAAAAGGGTGTGCCCCTAATGATTGACGCTAATCTATTAAAAAACTTTCTTTACATCTTTCTCTAGTGGTTATATTTTTCAGCAACATTCATTTGATTCTCAAGGTCATTAAGTATTTTTGGTCTGGTGTTTTTTTAGGAAAGCTAGAATCATGAAAGGGGATACCGAGTTTCTTTGAAGAATATGTGTGTTTATTTATGTGCAATAAACCAGATAATCTAGACCAAAATTGTCCATTTCCCATTTAGCTTTATATTATAACATCTTATCTTCTCATATTGACAAATCATAATCATTAATATCATCCTTTTCAACCACTGGGTAGTAATATGGTGCAACCAGCTAGAAAGTGGTTTTTCAAACCCAGTTGTAGAGAATTATAATTTTACCCCAAAAAGATTAGTCATAAACCAGAAGAAGGGACATTTTTCATTAGGAGAATTTATTTATTTATTAACACAGCTACATACAAACATTCTAAATTGACATGAATACGACTCTTTCCAAGGGCTATTGCTTGATACAGATTACATACAGATCACAAGCATCAAAAATAACTTCTCCTACATTCATATTCTTTATTGCTCCTAAAACCATGAACTTAAATCAATCATGAGGCTGCTGAATGTAGTGTAGATTTCAATCTCCAAAGAAATATGAAGTGATTGCTTACTTTCAGATCTTATTATGTTCAACCCATACATAATTAAGAGATCACACATTGCTTTTCATATACACATAGAATAAGCTTGCCAAGGCCCTTGGGAGAGTAATAACCATGAGTTGTTAGCAGATTAAAGTTATGGTAGATTGAGTAGAAAGACACAAGCTATGTCCAAAATGAAATCTAAGGAATCCCATATCACTTGGTCACATCTAGTGACTAGAATAGGAGTGTATTAGCTATAACAGAGGAAATGGAGGGCTATTACTTATCCAGATCATTCACAAGCTCTTCTACAACTTCACCCATGTTATCAACAGATTGCATAAAATAATAAAATTTAGAGAATTTATCAAAATCTAGTGGTAATCCATCTGAGATTTTAAGCAGAATGAATATCTAGACCCAGATTATGAGCATCCAACAGAACAAGGTCACTTGAAGAAGAATTTGTTTGAGTTATTTGAGTGTGCCTGTGATAATTTGAAACAAATGTGACAATGAGGCCTTTTGTGGTAAGAGATTTTGAAAATTGCATAATGGGAGTTGCATGGCCTTGAGTTGGGTATGGAATAACTAGAGCACGAACAGGCTTTCAGACATTGAAGAAAGTAAAGGAAATATTACTTATGATATTCTTCTCATGAAAAATATATTACCAACGGATCTAATGGAATTGATAGAATTTAAAAAATTAAGAATGAAGCATTTCCAGTGATGTAGTGGCATCTTAACTACAAACCCTACTGAATTTTAGTTTCCATTAAGCCCAATAATAAATTAGTCAGTACATATGTACCATATCAACATTATAAAAACTAATTGGAATATTGTGATGCAACAGTACTCTCACCTCATTAAACATGCAAAAGGGTAAGTTATAACAGATGAAAATGTTTCAAAGACCTCTGAAAAGTCTAAATACAAAAAAAAATTCTCGTTAATGTCATACTTAAAACCTCACTAAATTTGTGAATGCTTTGGGTAGTGCGGATCATTAAAATCCACCAAATGTGAATGAAATCCACTCCACGCTCTCTTCCTCATTTAGTAGCAAGAACCCTTTTTCTCTTTCAAGTTGAAGCACGAAGGTGTCGTATACCTTCATGAAAACACCTCGACTCAATTCAGGGATGGATTTGAGAGCATTATACGCGTTAAGAAAAAAAATATCCTCATCATATTTATCCACTTTATGGAGGTGAACATTGCCGAGGCTATCTTTTAATTTCTTGACTGTTTCATATATGACATCCAAGGAACTAGCCATACTTGCCTTTTTCCTCTTTCCCTGTCTTGATGATGCCGATAGGAGTTCCTTTAGTTGTAGTGGAGTGATTTGAATGATTAAGGTATTTCTCCAAATCAACAACACTATCAAGATGTATACTGAAACCAATGTCCTCTTCATCATGCAAATCGAATGCCTCTTCCATAGGGTTCCCTCCTCACTCTCATGGGCAGTCGTAGCTGCAATACCTTCAGCAATGTCATTACCAACAATTACACTCAATTCATTGAAGTATTGGAAGGGTTGCCTCTTATACACTTTGGCATTTTTGAACTCTCTCCTCTGCATGTTGGCATAAATAAATGGATTAGGTTTTGTGTTTCATTATTAACTTTATAAGAAGGCAATGCTATTTCAATCAACACATTAGAAAGACCACCCTACCTTCAAAAGCTCATCCCACACACTCTCCTCAACATCCATGCATTGAGTTGCCTCATTCCAAGCGAAACCGCTTGTATTTCTCAACTATTTCATCACTCTATATGCAAGCTTCCATGTTTTCATCTTTTTTTTTTTAAATTTTCCTTTGTTAGAGTGAGGTGCATATCCACATTGAATTGCCTCTCAATGGTGGTCCACACTTCTTTTTTGAATCCCCCATCTCTTTTTCTTTCGAGTTGGACTTGCTCAATGAGAAAGTCTAGAAACTTGTGTTCCATCTCTTTGGTCCATTGTGCCTTCTTTGAGGAAGAATATATGTGGCTCATGTTACCAATTTCTTCCATGCTCATCATTAGTTTTGTGTATGCCATGGTTTAGATCAACTGTTCACAATGTACAAAGGCTTCTTAATGGTGTAAGCATATTGTTAATGGTTTAAACATAGACATGGAACATATTTATATTCAAATCCATAAAAGTACTTGCATACATCAATTTACTCAAATAAAATACATTGACCCATAAAAGTACAACTATTATATACAAGTCCAATACTTTGAGATATGAACAAAAGAAAAAGGAAACCATCATGTATATCAAAGTATTTGCATACATCAGTTTACTCAAATAAAACACATTGACCCATAAAAGTACAGTTATTCTCTAGATCTGTAGTCTTCCCACATTGTACTTGCTATATCATCTTGAAACTGTGCCCATTGGTCTCTATCATGCTGAGACAAGCCATATGTCTCAAGCATTGGTACATCTATCCCATCACGATCATCTTCCTCTTCGGTACCAATTTCTGATGGAACAACGCCCTCTATCATAATGAACTTGTGTAGTATGTGCAACATGCTAATACAATATGGGCTTGTATCATGATAGAATAAGATGTGGCATGCCTAAGGATTGGAAAATGCTACTTGAGAATGCCATATGTACACTCTATTGCATTTCTAAGAGAGGAGTGTCAGTGGTTGAACAACTCTTGTGGAGAGTTTATTGGATTTTCTCTTGAAAAATCCTTCAGGTGGTAATGTATATATGTATATATATGTATGTATGTATATATATATGTATGTATGTATATATATATGTATGTATGTATATATAGACATACATAGACATACATATTCATATTTGCAACCCAAACGATGGATTAGTCTCAAAACCAGATTTCCCACTGCCAATTCCCAATGTATTCTGACAACCAAACGGGGCCTTATATATTTGATTTGTCAATATTTATCCACTGCTTGGCATGTTATTTGTCTCAGTATATTAAATGTATGTATAAATAGGATCAAAGAACAATACTGGACTATTTCTAGGAACATTGCTTCACTGAAATTTCTTCAAATGTGACTTGCCCTTTGCTAAACTATGCCAATGCAGGTTTCTAAATTGGTCACCACATGTAATTGGTAGTTGTTAGTAGAGGATATTATCAATTTTTCTTTTAAATCAGGTTAAGTTCATCACTAAGTGTTTTCTGCTTGATATAATATACACACCTATGTTAAGTTTATGTTAAGAGCATCAGAAAATTGCAGAGTATTGATATCAGAGAATCTTGTGAACATTGTATGGTTGGCTATTTTTTTCTCCATTGTATACAGTTTGGGTTTGGATGAAGTGCTCTGAATCACAGATATGCCAAATGATAGCTAGGTGACTATAGTTTGGGAGATGCTTGAAGCTGTCTTCTTAGTCCCAAAATTGTTTTTATAAAGGATAGCTTCTATATAATGTATTGTTTTTTAAATTTGGATAATCAGATCATGCTATGTAAATACATGTTAGGAGTCCATTGTCACTACCCTCATCTAGACTATTTTCCTAATTATAAGATTAAATATTTAGGCTTTGCTAGAGATAGACAAGCTTATTATGAGTTGATGACTCTCTATATGGCAGTCGGCCAAACATACAAAGTGCTTTTGGAATTTAATCATATGAAGGAAATGAAGGTACCACTAGATCCACAAATTTATAATCTATGGATAAGTGCATGTAGTGCCATGTATGACATTGATGGGGTAGAAAAGAATGTGGATGAAATAAAGGATGGAAGTAAAAATAATGTACATTGAACAACCTGCAGTACCCTAGCAAATGTATATATCAACGCTGGTCTTAGAGACAAAGAAAAATCTACTTTGAAAGAAATGGAGAAAGGAATTTTTCAAAAATGTGTTGAGAGACTTGATTTTCCTTCTAACCTTGTATGGTGCTCTTGGTAAAAAAGAGGAAGTTTGTAGGATATGGAAATCTATAAAGGAGGTTTTTGATAGACCATTCTTTTCATCTTATAAATATGTGCTTACTTCATTGGTAAAGGTTGGAGACATTAAAGGAACTGAGCAGATTTTCCAAGAATGGAAGTCCTCAGCTTCTTCAATTAATGGGAAATTATCCAGCATACTCCTTGAAGATTATGTAATGAATGGTATGTTGGAAAAGGCTGAAATATTTCATGCAAATGTCTTGGATAAAAAATTCTATCTAAATGGTAGAACCTGGGAAATTCTTGCAGAGGGTTATCTAGAAAGCAAACAAATTTCAAAGCAAAGGTACAAAGCAATAAAAGGCAAACCAAGAATATTTAGAATCCTTGAACCACAATATCTAAGTACAGTTAACCAAGTAAGGGAAGGACACCCAATGAAGCACAGAATTGAGAAAGATCAAAAACTGTGGCCAATGATTTAAAAGAATGTTGTCACATGTTTGCAACTTTGCAGCATGCTTTGGGACACAATAACCAAAGTTATCATTGCTGACCAAATGGAAATAAATGATGCAAGAGCTGATAATGTCTAAAATAGAATTATCAGGGCTAATGGGGTCGAGACGTACAATCCAAGGAGGAAACACCATAAATGACAAGTCTATTAAGCCTTAGACTACCCTCCCCTACTATCAATCTTAAAACATCATAAATGAAACTTACAAAAAAAAAAGTCTATTGTTCCATAAATTATCCTTCACCTCACTATTTTATAAACTATCTTTAACCTACCTGTTGTACTATAAATTGTATTTTATCTTATTATCTTAAAGTACATTTAATCTCACAAATGACAAAACCCTAATCTTCCACACACTGTCATAGACTATCTTTAACCTCCTAAATGAAGTAACATGTTCTCTTCTTTTTACCATGCTATCCTACATATAGTATCTTTAACCTCATAAATTGGTATCGTACTTGAATAAGCCTCAACTAAGTTGTACTGTAACTCAAACAAATCCTTTTGGTTTTGCGGGCTGCTTTGCAAATAAACATTAGATTGAATTACTTCTAAAAAGAGGAAATTTGATTTCATCGCCACATTTTGAATTCCAAAAGTATAACCATTTTGGATTCCATCACTTTTACTTGCCCTTCCAATAGGTTGACTTGCACTTGCACATCACTTGCTGAGTTTGAAGCAGATGTGGAGATGGATGCTATTGTGATTATATATAAAATCACAACCGAGCAATAGAAAAATAACATAAGCATTGGGCTAAAACTGTAAAAAAGTTTCAGTGTTTTGGATGTTTCTCAAAGAATATAGCTCATTACAAAATGAACATCTCAAATAAGTAACAAATCAAACTAGATAATTTTAGATTTCTTGTTTTTCTTGTGGTTTACACAACATCACCATCTCCTTTATTCCCTATATTGTGTTCTCAGTTTGGTGGCTTCATGGGCCCATAAAAATATGTGATTGCAGTAGCATTTTCTCTTAAAGGATTAGGCAATGTTAATGTGGGTGGGATGATATGTAAAGGCTACTAAGATTGGTTATTCTGATAAGACCCACCAATCTTTACCTACTCAATGTGCTTAGGAAGAAAGAGTGAAAAATTTAACATAGTTAGCCCAGGTCTTTACAGAACACCCACTGATATTTATTTAAGTCTAATTTTAAGAATTGTAAAATTCATAGCTATTTTGTGACTATAGAAATTCATTCTTTTTTTTCCATTGTTGTTAATAGGATTTCTTAAAGAGTTTTTGTTGCAATAAATGAAACGTCAATAGATAAATAGAAAAAATTTATGACCTCTCGACCAGTGATTATGATGAATGACCGTCTCTTCCACTGTCAAGCTCGTCGTCACAAGAAACACTGCAGAGCGAAAACAATGCAAATCCCAGTCGAAACATAGTGTAGAGGGAAGCAGAAATGCAAACCCCAGTCGAAACACACAGTATAGAAGGAAGCGGAAAATGCAAACCCCAGTAGAAACACAGTCCAGAGGGAAGAAGAAAATGCAAACCCCAGTCGAAACACGGTGCAGAGGGAGCGGAAAACGCAAGCCCCAGTTGAAACATAGTGTAGATGGAAGTGGAAAATGTAAGCGGAAAATGCAAACCCCAGTCAAAACACAGTGCAGAGGGAAGCGGAGGGAAGCGCTGTTTAATCCCCAAAATGCAAACCCCATATTAAACCTAAACTCGACAGACCCGACACCCAATTAAATGGGGTTAATAAAAAATGAAACCTAGAAGATAAAATTGAATTCCACCTCTTGGGTGGGAAAATTGCACCGCTCATTTTGGGGTCAAAATTGGAATTTGGCCTAAAAAACTAGGTTTTCATATTTGCATCCAAACGACGGATTAGTCTCAAAATTGGATTTAGCACTGCCAATTCCCACCGTATTTTGACAACCAAATGGGGCCCAAATAAAATGTGTCCACATTCAAATCATTTACTTATTTTTCCTTGGATTGGATATTTCGACTGAGAGAGAACCCATATTATTCTTTCCAAAGCTGATTTCGAACCACTATACTTTGTCTTTTTCTACCTTGGATGTTTCTAGGAAAGCATTGAGCCTGCTCCCTTCTTTGACTAGATGGGCACTTCTCTAATTTCACATTAATACATTTAAATGAACCAGTCTGTAAACTATTTCAGAATTTGTTTACTTCCAAAACATTTTTCTTCCATTTCCATTTGGACGTTCCTAGTTTAAATATTGACTATCGTTTCACAAAATATCTTCTTCTGTTCATTGACAAAAGACAAAAATGTGGCATCTTTGGGTTGGATATCAATTCAGAACAATAAAAATATGCGAATAAATAAAGATAAAAGTGGTATCGATGCTTACGAACCACGGAACAAGGTCAACATTATTAAAGAGGGAGGTTTGGTGGTGTTGATAGGCTGGGTCCCACTTTTTCTTTGTACATGTCGGTGATGTCGGTGATTGTCTAGTTTCCAACCATTTCCCTTTCTTTTCTTTTCTTTTTCCTTTTTCCCCTTTTTCTTGGATGTTCCGAGGAAAGGACTGGGCCAGCCTCTTTTTCTTTGTACAGCTGTCTGCTAGCCTAATTTCTAGGCGTATTCCTTTCTCTTAATTTCTTTTTGCCTTGAATGTTTCAAAGAAAGAACTGAGCCTGCCTCCTCCTTTGAACTCGCCCATCTCATTTCTAAGCGTTTTCCTTACTCTTACTTAGCTTGCCCGCACTATGATCTATTTAGTTCACTCTTCCCTTCTCCTTCATCATAAACTCGCATTGCATTCAAAATCTAATCGCCAAGCTCTTTCATTCTAATTTCTTTTTCATTAGAATCAATGGAATCTTCTTCATCATGGTCTGACCAGAAAAATCAGGAATTCAATGCTTTCTCTGGCGAAAAAAGGATGGTTAGTGAATCTTCAAGATTGTTTGAGGTGTTCATCAACCACAGAGGCCCCGATGTCATACAAACTCTTGCAATTCAGCTTTACAATTCCCTTCAGCAGTTGGGAATACAGGCGTTTCTCGACTCCCAAGAGAAAGAACTTGGAGATTCGTTTCCTTCCACTATTGAGACGGCCATCCGCTCTTCTTACGTACACGTGGCCATCTTTTCCGAAGGACATGTAGACTCGCCTTGGTGTTTGGCTGAGTTAGTTCTCATTTTAGAAAGCCATGCCAAAATTATCCGGGTGTTTTATGGAGTGAAACCTTCTGACCTCCGCCACATTGAGAAGGGAGTATACAAAGATGCATTCATTAAATATGAAGAGAAGAGCAGGTACCTGAAAGAACCTAAGGAATGGAAGAAAGCCCTTCAGTCTCTTTCCTTTATAGCCGGGGAAGAATTTAAAAGGTAATACTTTTTATATGCTATTAAAATTATTTAAATTATTAGAATAATTTGCATAGAAAAATTTCATATTGACCAAGATTGAGTACATGCATATAAGATAAGTTTACAAACATGAAAATATCTAGATCTATGGACTTGAATTAAGATAAGATATGCTTATTGTATATAATATAAGAAGTTTCATAAATAAAAAGGTACCATTTCTAAAACATATATCAATAAGATTTTAAACTTTCAATGAAAACAGACATTTTTCAATCGCAAAATTAAGTACATTCATTCTTAAATTATAATATATAATTTTAAACTATAATAATCTACAATTCAAATTCATATTTATAAGATTTATAATAATTTATTCTTATTTCTATATTAATGAAAAAATTGTCAAACTATACAAATATTTTTTTAATAATCAATGAAATTGAGAGGCCACTATTAAGAAATCAGAATTTAACTCAAACCTTAATGACCATTTAAAAAATTCAGCAATTTATCACTGAAATCTGAAACCAACCATAAAAAAAATAATTTTGGTGGTGATTTTACTAGACGGTCAACTAGCCCACACAATCCAAGCTCAATCATCAACTTCATTCGCTTTTGAATATTCCAACTTCAATCGCTATTTGGGCAGTTCACCCACCTCAATCATCAACTGTTTTGTCAAAGTCCTTCCTATACCCGTTTGCCACTTTGGAAATAAATATAATGTTTACTCCCAACTTTTTCTCTCCCACCACCCTCTATCATCTTTATTGGATTCCACGCCATTCCTAATTTCCCTCCATTCTTTTTTGTGAAAGGTAACGAGGAAAGACTTGCCAATTTTGGAATACTTTTTTTTTCTTAAGATTTTATGCAAATATATGTGACTATAGTGTATATATTTTAAGTTGTACTAGGCTTGTAAATATTCATATCTAAATGAATATGATATTTTGGGTATAAAATAGATGGGTACATTTTGGTGAAATTTATTTTGTTAATTAATTTATAATAGTAATTATATTTTGAGGTGTTATATAATGGTGTTACAATCTTTGAATGATTGGTTTTTAGAAATAAAAAAGGTCTAAAAGTACTAAAAATTAAGGTAAATTTAAAGTGAATGTTTGAAATCATAATAGAGGCATTTGGAATCTAAACAATTCATAAGATATGTAAATCAATATGAAGAGTCAAACATATGTTTGTTTTTAGTGCATGTTGAACATCTCCAATTCAATTTAGTTGTCTTTCAAGTATGTTGAGTACCTCCATAACTATGCTAACAAGAGATGCTCACTAGCAAGGACAATGAGAAGATGTACGAGTGTTTCGTTGTTTAGTATTCAATTTTATCCTTTGTGGTTTTAATCTTTTTTTTAATGTGGGTATATATACACATATGTGTATATATATGTGTGTATATATACACACATGTGTATGTATACATGTATGTATATATACATACATGTGTGTATATATACACATGTGTGTGTATATACACACATATATATACACATGTGTGTGTATATACATACACATGTGTGTATATATACATATATATATACACATGTGTATATAAACACACATGTGTGTATATACACATGTGTATATACACACACATGTGTGTATATATACACACATATACATATATATACACACGTGTGTGTATATATATACAAATGTGTGTACAGTTCCTTGACTGCTTTCTTCAGCTACACCGATCAGATATGCTTGACACTCTATCTCTGTAAGATTGTACAGCTCCACGAGCATACTCTACAACTTCTTTTCCCCCAGAGACAGATTTTTGATAAGCTCATTACGACCTTCTTCTCGCCCTCGTCTCCTTTATGGGGGTGAAGCGGCCTTACTTTGCCTCCATCACAGTCACTCTAGATATGTGAGACCCCGCAACACCTTCACCCGTCAGCGATACATCTCTAGCAGCTCACAGCAACAACCCAGGGTTCCTACTCATCTGGATCATTATCCTTCAATGTTGTATTTCTTTCTACCTAAAAATAATCCTTAGTCCTTCTCTTGTGTCTGTTCTTCTTGCTTGTTGTTTCTTGTTCTCTTCTTTCTTTTTTCGCTCTTGGTTGCTTTCCTGGCCACTGTTTGGTGGTCTGTTGGTTCGCTGTTTTTTTTTCTGTACATTTCCAGTCCCTTAGACCCTTGTTAGTCTCTTGTTGGACATTAATAAATTGATCTTATATTATCTTATCTTATCTACTATATCTCTACAAAATTAATATATATTATAGATTTAATATTTATATAAATTATACATTCTTAAAGATAAATTTTATATAATTATATAATTACTATTCAATATAAATTTTAAATATATTATATGTGTAGAATTTATTTTCTAAATGTATTACTAAGATATTGTAACTTTATATTCATTTTTACATATTATATAGAATATAATGCACACTTTATTTTAATAATAATTTAGATTATTTAAATTATTTGTTTTTTAATTGTTGGACGTACTTAGGAATTTTTTTGGATTTATATTTTGTTTACATTTTCAAAATTTTAATAGTGATTAAGTTTAAGGTAGATAGAGAAGGACTTAATTTTCATGTGTTTTTATCACAAGTTTTAATTAATTGTCTTGTGTTGATATTTGTGGTTTTTCAGATTTATTTGGAAAAATCATATATAAGTCTCTCTACTGGCATGCAGTCACTCACTCACTATTCCTCCTTCCCCATACCAATTTTTCATTATTAACTTTCTATATTTTTTCGACATATTCATTGCACACTACGGTGCGATTGCTAGTATAGATATTTCGACAACCAAAAGATGCACTCCACAATACGAAAGGGAGAGCCAATTGAACTTATAACATTATAAACGAAACGGTTAAAGTAAGGACCGAGTCGTTATTATTCATAGCACGAGAAAGATAGATAGATATAAGATCACACCACAATATCAAAAGGAGGACTGACAGAACTTATAACATCATAAACGAAACAGCTAAAGTAATGACCGATGCGCTGTTATTCAGAGGACAAGAATGTCCGTTTATGACAGGACAGGAACGCTCTTGAGAACGACGGTCTCCATAGTGAGTCCAGGGCCAAATCCAAACAGAACGCCCACGTCAAGCCCTTCTCCTGTAGTCGCACATCCCTTTTCTGCAGACGACTTCCTCATTTCGTCCAATACGAAGAGCACGCTAGCACTCCACATGTTCCCGTACTCACTCAATACGTGTCTACTGGCTCTCATCTTTTTGAGATCCAATTGGAGTTTGGACTCCACCTGATCCAGAATCGCCCGTCCTCCCGGATGCACAACCCAGAAGAGTTCATTCCAGTCCGAGATGTTGAATTGCCCGAATGCCTCCACCAGAGCCGTTTCGATGTTGTTGGCAATGAGCCCCGGCAACTCCTCCTTGAGGTGGAAGACGAGTCCGACCTCTCTCGTGTGGCCGTCGATGATGCCCTCGCTGTCGGGGAGAGTGGTCTGACCACTCCACAAGAGCTCGAAACAGGGCTTCTCAATTCCCGGAATGGGATCAGCTCCCACGATCACCGCCGCCGTGCCATCGGCGAAGATGGCATGCCCGACTAGGCAGTCGATGTGAGTATCGGAGGTGCCGCGAAAAGAGGCGGTGGTGACCTCACTGCAAACGACCAGAACTCGGGCTCCACGGTTATTCTCGGCGATGTCCTTGGCCACTCTCAGAACCGTCCCTCCGGCGTAGC
>MU227563.1:0-16582 GCA_018584345.1 Thuja plicata
AGTTTCCTCCATGGTTAAACCCACTCTGCTTGCATCCTCATTTGCAAAACCTTCACCAAGTGTTGTGCCTTATGAACCATCCATTAGAAAGCCCCTTAAGCTTATCAACTGATAAGGTTAAGGGGCTTTCTAATGGATGGTTCATAAGGCACAACACTTGGTGAAGGTTTTGCAAATGAGGATGCAAGCAGAGTGGGTTTAACCATGGAGGAAACTCTGTAGTTAAGTGCGCTCTAGCTGGAGTGGTACAGGGATGGGTGACCTCCCGAGAAGTCCCAGTCCTTCACCTCTTTGAGCATCACCTAGAGCCAATGAGACTCAAAAAACTACACAGTTGAATCCAAGTAGAATTAAAAAAAAATCAATTGGTACAATTTTTTTTAAAAAAAAAAAATAGGGCAATGGTCAAAATTTCGACCAATTCCCTTTTCATTTGCACCAAAGCGTTGGTCGCAATTTTGACCAATGCCCCTATTTTTTCCACCAACTATTGGTCAGAATTTTGACCAATACCTTGGTGGAAAGCAAAGCATCCACGTCAAAATCTATGAAACAAGTGGTCGCAATTTCGACGGATGTAGAGACTCGTTTCCACCAAATATTGGTCAGAATTTCGACCAATACCTTGGTGGAAAGCAAAGCATCCACGTCGAAATCTCTGAAACAGGTGGTCATAATTTTCACGGATGTAGAAACTCGTTTCCACCAAATATTGGTCAGAATTTCGACCAATACCTTGGTGGAAAGCAAAGCATCCACGTCAAAATCTCTGAAACTAGTGGTTGCAATTTTGACCGATGTATTGACTCGTTTCCACCAAATATTGGTCAAAATTTTGACCATATATTGGTCAAAATTTTGACCATTACAAGAAGAGCTTTCGACGTTCATTCTGTGCTTTCCACCAATGTTTTGGTGGAAATTTTGACCATATATTGGTTGAAATTTTGACCATTACAGGAAGAGCTTTCGACGTTCGTTCTGTGCTTTCCACGAATGTTTTGGTAGAAATTTTGACCATATATTGGTCAGAATTCTGACCATTTCCCTACAGATTTTGACGGCTATTTATATCAAATTAAGGAAGAGCTATAGTCGAAATTTCAACCTCTATGTTGGTCGAAATTGCGACCAATAATAAAAATGTCAAAATTTTGACAAAAAAAGACTGACGAAAGGTTTGGTCGTGTATTCGACCAATTACTGTCAAAATTTTGACCAATTTTCGTCAAAATTTGAGGTCAAATTTACTAGTGTTTAGCTTGTTTGATCAAGACTGTATGAAGTTGTTCTTCACCAGTTTCTCTTCAACATCCTCTTTTTATTCACTCCCCTTAATCCCATTTGTAAATGAATTAAGCTTGTCTCTTATATAGACATAATATTCATTGTTTATTGATTCTTGATTCTTGGTGTGAAAAAAAATCCAACCAATTAGATTTAGAGCATAACTCCTAATTTGTCTCATAGATATCTTCTTGCTAATTATATAAATCATCTTTAAATAACTCACTTATCTCTGGTCAAATAAAACAAAGCAGACAACTAGTTAAGTCTATTTTTAGCTCTGCCAGCTAGATATTTTGTCATTTTCTAAACGTTCTATTTCATCGATCACCACTGCAGTTAGTTATCAGTGATAAATGATATTTCCATTGGTCAGACTCTAGTTAGCTTCTTGATCTTCGTCCGTTGGGAATCATTGGAATTTTACTCGTCGGGAAAAACTTTCTTTAGTTTGTCGAACAACCTTCTGACTTTGCTCATCCGACATCCTATGGTTTTTCTTCGTCGAGTAACACTATACTTCTGATCGTTGGGTATCACTATGACTGTTCTTCTTTTCTCTATCCATCGGTGTGCACTCCATCGGTGTTGTTTGTCACTTAGTGAATACTTGACCTTTATGCATTACTAAGAGCATAAACTTGGTTCCTTTGGTTCTCTAAAGTCTTTGGCATTATGTACATGACCGTACAGATGATATCAAGTTGACATCATTGACAATACAATACATTAACTGATTTAATTCCTTGCATAATCTTCAACTTAAAATTATCAAACATTCAATCAATTACATTTCATCACAATCCGTGATACTAGTGAATGATCTATTTTCTGTGTGCTAGATCGAGTCGAGGACGCTCTGTTATCTGATCTTTTATCACCCTGGTTTCACTCTTGTTTTTCTCTTCAAATTGTAGGTGCAAAATGAAGTGCTCCCATCGAGTATTTATAGAATTTTTCCCTAAGTCTTTCATAAATTCTCAATGAATCATTGGGTCATAAAGATGGAGTTGATCGGGAAGAATTTCAAAATCATTGTTGGTGTTGTCAGGATGCTTGGGATGGCTGTTAAGATTTTTTCTTTTACTGATGGATATCGATGTTCTTTCATGACAAATTTAGAACTTTTCTTTCTTATTGACGGGTGTTGGGTTACATTAGTAACTTAGCCATTTTATGTGTTAACCAAAAATTCTCAGTAAGTGTAGACAACTCATCCTTTATATTCACCGATGCTTTTCAGTATGTGTTTATCAATGGATTTGTTTTCTCAAAATTATAACAAGTAACATAATATGCATCTTTATTTATGCAGATTTTGACTATCTATTAATTTGTATAATGGAACTGATGTAAAATATGACTTGGTGTAGTGCAGTTCCATACTTGTTCAGCTTAAGTGGGGGTGGTGATGTCACCAGATCCATTGGATGGGGTGTCACCATTTGCATTGCTTGGTCCAGATTCATCATTGCTTGAAGATTTTCTCCAAATTTTGTCTCTAGCCCTCCAAATATCTTCAATGGTGTTTCCATTGTGATATATGCTTGTCTCTGTCATTTGGTCTTTGTAGTCTTTCTTGAGATGACCAACTTTATGACAGTGTACGCATGCCATTCTGGGGTTTGTCTAGCCTCTAGACCTTTTGGTCCATGCCCTCATGTAGTTTGCAGCAATGTGACCATATCTACCACATGCTGTACAATTTGTCCAAGTACTGTAGTCCCATACATATTGATTACCGATTCTCTTTGGTTGATAGGGAGTTTCTTGACCTTTAATCTTCCATGCTTGCCTTTTCTTTTTCCAGCATTCAAGACTTGTGTGCCCATTCATCCTGCATATAGGAAAATATTTGTCCATGTAGGTTTGCTTCTTTGGTTGTTCCATCTTAGACTTACATTCATATGATTTATGTCCTTTCTTGTTACATTTATAACATAATCCTATGAATGAAGATGTAGATTTAGGAATACCTTTTATTTTTCCTCTACACACATTTGAGGTGTGGCCTTGTTTTCCACAGTGTTTGCATGTTAGCTTTCTTGGTCTTGGATTTTCATAGACATTCTTTGGATTGGCTTGATTTGATGATTCTCCATTTTTGGTAAAGCCTAGACTGTTGTTGTTGTTCACTCTTCATTTTCCTTCAAGAAAATCATCCATTCTTTTATTGCTTCCTTCAGCCTTTCTGATAATTTTATTATGTTATTGTTGAATTCTAACCTCATGCTTTAGTTTCTCATTTTCTTCTCTTAGTTCACCGATAGCCTGTACTCTTTCAATGAGTTCTATATTCATTATGTTTGCTTCTTGACTCATAAGAATAATCTAATTTTTAATCTAATGGTGATGCTTAGCATGTCTTTGAATTTCTAACTCTTTTTCTTGTGGCTTCTCTATAATCTTCCTTCTATCATCAATAGCTAGAGTTCTTTCTATTTCAGCTTGTCTAGCAGAACTCATCACATTAATCATTCTTACCATCTAGGTCTCTTAACCAATTTGCAACATCTTTATTTTCTCTGTCAGATGTTGATTGATCTCCTTTAGACTTGTGATGTTCTCTTCTGATGTATCTGATGCATTACTTGTATTTGATCCTGAAGATTCAAAGAAATCTATAATCTCTTCTTCTTGATAATATTTTTCATTCATCTGAGTTGCCATAACTTTTCTTTCATCCAACAACTCTCTCATCTTGATTCTCACTTCTTTATACTGTTCATAAAACATCTGTATCTCAAGCTTTTTGTTCTCAATATTCTTATCAAGTTTGTACTTCTCCATTGTATGATCTTTTCTCTTAAGCATTTAAGATTTCCAAGAAGAGACTTAGCTCTGATACCAATTGTTGGGATTAATAGGAAGTAGTACTGAGAGGGGAGGGATGAATCAATACCTCTAAAATGTTTAACACTTTTCACCTTTTATCTTTAGTAAACAATCTTTATTGTATTACTGACCATTTATGATGTTCTTTCTTATGCATGTAATATTAATTTATAATCTTTAATTGTTTGCAACATTCATAGAAACATTTATGAAAGTAATAAACACATAACACAAGATATGATATCGCACAAAACTCCTGTTAGGAATTAAAAACTGCGGTGGGGATGGCACCCACAAAACTTCACTATCTGCAGAATGGAAGGGAGCCGATAAAGGATTACTATTGATTACTTCTGATTATCTACCCTGTTAGGAGTATTAAAGTGGAGACCTATTAAGATCTACTTTGTTAAAAGCTTTAGCAACACTAATTTAAGTGTGCACCCAGTTAAGAGATTTACAATAGGACTGTTAGGTCCACCTTTTTTGAAAGGATTTCTTAAGTGTACTACACTTGTTAGAATGAGTACAATATGTTTGACCTAACTGCATGCAATATATTATTGCTGATGATAGATCCATTAAATCTCTCATAATATGAATATCACCTATAGTGATTGATTAATACCTTTTCTCTGCTTGTCGGTAGCCTGTGTTTTGTTCTTGAAACTAATTTGATCATTTTCTGTCCTTCTACATGAATTCTCTTGTCTGATCCTTAGATGCTCTTAGTGGCTACAATAATCATCAAACAACATGTTCACAATAGATTGAGCATCTATTTATACAAGTATTTGACCTATTCTAGAATCACGTATTACAAAGTTAACTCTAGATCCAAGGTATACAACTTGGCCTTGATCCTTTAGTTTGCATGTTTTAAAATAGTTGAACTGATTGAAACAATAATAATTACATTTCTTCCTCCACACATAATGGATTTAAAACAAAACAAGAAGCTAAATATACAACTTCAGTGTTTTATCTGAAGTGGAAAGTCAGATCCACTTTTTGCGGGATGTAACTGACTGTCGGTTCTTGGTCGTCAGGTTGAATTGAAAGTCTGTCATCAGGTTCCCTTCATCTATTAGGTTCCTCTCTTTGCTGTTTCGTCGGGTTACACTATTGTTACTCATCAGGTTCCTTTATCCTTTTTTTCATTAGGTAACACTGAATAGTGTTTGTCAGGATGCTTTGTACTTGGAAGTATCAGGTAACCTTGGCATCGGGTAGTGCTGTGCCCTATCTGTCAGTGTAGTGTAAACCGATGGTGTAGATCATGTTTTTCCTTGTATATACTAATGGAAAAATATAATGCCTTCAAAAACTATGCTTATATTCAAGATAGATAATTTGATATTAGAAAAAGGTCAACCATGTGAAAAAGATATTACAATTAAGTCATAAGTCATCCAAGGCAACAACAAAATGCTATAAGTTCCCATTCAAGAAGCATCCAGACCAAAACATAGAATGGACCCAACTAGATAAGAGATATACATTAAATGCATAGGTCACATATAGCACAAACCCATCCAAATAACAGATAAAAATTAAATATATAACATATACCTAAATAAATAAGAATGTTTTATTCTAGAAAAGAGGGGGACCACAAACATGCTACACATATCCCAATGCTAGATTTGCAACTAATGGAAAACCTTTACCATATAAAATATGTAGACACATTTCCCAAAGAGCTATTTAAATTTCCAACTAAATATGGACCTCCACACACCATGGTGATATCCACACACCACACTAGGAACCATGTCACTTGCCAACAATCCATGTTAGAAGCCATCACAATGCATTTTCAGACTAGACCAAGAATCGATCTTTACTGCAACACTTGAAGAGATTATTTTAGATCACTAGAAATAATTTTTCGATCACAAGGAAACACCACAACCAATACCAAAACTTGAATACAATCCAAATAAAATCTGCATAGATTTAACCTTGAATTCTGGAGGAGAAACCTTTAAAAAAAAATAACTGAATAATTATCATCTTCAACTACATAACTCTTTTATTGAACCACTAATAGCTCTATTATTGAACCACTAATAGCTCTATTAATGAACCAGTGACATACAAACAAAAAAACTAACTTCTAGACCAAAGAAAATAACCTTGAATCACAAAAAGACAATCTCTATAATACATCCCTGTCTTCTATTGTTCAGTAGGTTCAATAACACCAACATTCTTAGCACACAATCTTACTTCTCCAAATATAGAATACTTCTAGAACACATTGTTTTAAAAAAATAAAGGCCTCCAAAACATAATATTTGACATCAATGACAATAGACAACCAAAATATATTTCCACAAATATACCGCTTTGTCATTGATGACAATTAACCACCAAAAATGTTTTATTAAAATATTAATTATTATAAACTCCCTCGTACTAAAACAATTAAAACATTCTTGAATAAATAATCATTTTACTTATCTTTCACCCCCTTTACATTCAAGGACAAAGGAAAAAAACATAGCTACCATTGATCCCCCTGAAAACAACCACTAACATCAGTCCAAAAGCCCCCCCTAGATAGATGCACAACTTTGATTCTCTTAGTTCGAAGGAGGGGCACCAACTCCAAGCTTCTCCTAGAGAAACTCAAAAGTATCTTTTGCTAGAGCTCTGGTAAATATGTCTCCAATTTTCTCTTTTGTACAAATGTATTCTAATATTAGTTACTTTTTAGAAACCTTTTCTCTCAAGAAATGACATCTGATTTCTATATGATTTTTTCTTGAATGCATCATTCCATTCTTAAAAATATTGATTGCACTCGTATAATCACACATAATAGGAATGCCTTTATCAAATATCAGTTTTATGTCTTTGAGCCTCTATTTCATCCACAATACATGAGTACAACATGATACAATGGAAATATATTCTTCCTCTACAGTAGATAAGGATACTAAATCTTATTTTTTACTAAGACATGAAACCAATCGAACACCTAAGAAGAATGCACCACCACTAGTGCTTCTCATATCATAAAAAATTCTTGACCATTCATCATTACTAATTGCCTTCAACATGAAGTTTCATCCTCTTTCCATAAACCATAATCTTCTATCCCCTTTAAGTATCTCAAAATTCTCTGCACATCTTTCTCATGGATAACCTTTGATTTAGCCTAAAATTTGGAAACCAAACACATAACCTACATAATGTCTAGTTTAGAAGTAGTCAGATATAATAGTCCACTAATAATTGGTTTATACTTTGTTTGATCTACTTCTAGAAACTCATCATTCTTTCTTAACTTATAAACAACATTCATAAGAGTTGCAATAGGTTTACAATCACTCATATAAAAAAATTTCAACATTTTCTTTATATATTTACTTTGAGATATTAAAATTCCATCATTTAGATGACTAACTTGTAACCCAACAAAGAATGACAACTCATCAATCATTGACATTTCAAATTATTTCTTCATTCTACAAAAAAAATCTTTACACAATTTTTCCTCTCCACCAAATATGATGTCATCAACATATACTTCAACTATCAACATTTTTCATCTTCTATTTTAAAATAGAGATTACTATCAATAATTCCTTTCTTGAATTTTTGTTGTATCACATATTTGTCCAATCTTGCATACTAGGCCCTAGGTGCCTGTTTGATTCCATAAAGCTCCTTCAATTTGCATACCATATCAAATTTTTCTGAAAGCTTAAAACCTTCCAGTTGTTCTATGTACATTGCTTTTTTCAGTTCTCCATTTAAAAAGGATGATTTTACATCCATTTGGTATACCTTGAAATTTTTGTATGTATAAAAAGTAAGAAACATACTTATAGATTCTATCCTAGAAACTTGAGTAAAATTTTGTTCAAAATCAATTCCTTCAAATTGTGAATAAGCTTCACACATGAGTCTAGCCTTTTTTCTTGTAACTTCCCCTTGTTCATTCAGCCTGTTCCTAAATACCCATTTTTTATATCACATTCTTGTCTACCAGTCTTAGTATAAGTTCCCAAGTTCTATTCTTCTTTATTTGATTTAAATCTTCTTCCATTGCTTTAATCCAACTCTCCTCCGTTCTTGCTTCTCCATAATTCTTGGGTTCAATTATTAATAGAAAAAAATAATTTACCTATTCTTGTGCTCTGAAAATTATTCTCCTTATATGTACACCCTTGTATTTATCAATGATAATATAATCTTCCAAGTGATGCCTTTGAAAATATTTCATAGGTGTTTTTACAATTACTTCTGGTTCTATTTCCTCAACGTATTTTTCTTCTTTGTCTTCTTCCAGATCATTCTCTTGTTCTGAAACATGAGTAAACTCAAAATCATTGTCATCCAGCAAAGTAAGATGATTCTAGTCCTCATATACCTTCATATTTTCACTTTCAAAAACCTTGTTTAGACTCTTATTGAAACATTGGTAAGATTTTCTATTTTCTGCATAGCTCAAGAAATTCCCTCATATGATCTTGTATCAAATTTTCCCAATCCATCTTCATCTCTTCTAATGTAGCACTTTCTTCTAAAGATCTTGAATCATCTCATAGTAGGTGATATCCCATACCACAACTTATAAAGTATCTTTTAATGATTTACTCTAATTTGAACCATGTTAAGAGGATATATCATAGTATAAACAACATCCTTCCAAAATACATTGGTCAGATTAGCATCGTTTAACATAGCTCTAACCATTTCACAAACAATTTTGTTCTTCCTTTCAACCACTCCATTTTGTTGAGGATTCCTTGGAGCAAAAAAATTCCTTCTTATTCTATTCTTTTCATATAAATAATTAAAAATCCCTTTGATATGAATTCTCAACTTCTATCAACTCATAAACACTTAATATTATAATCTATTTGATCCCCTACTGTTGATTTAAAATTTTTGAGATTTTGAAATTCTTTAGACTTCTCTCTTAAAAAGTGACCCAAGTCATTCTAGAGAAAACATAAATTAACAACATAAAGTACCTTTATCCATTGAGACCTTTTGTTCTTATTGGTCCACATAGATCAATATGGATCAACTCCAAAGGTTTTATAGATATGTATTCCTTGTTTTTGAAAAACCTGCTTGTCTGCTTTCCAATTTGATATTCTCTGCAAACAAATTTAGTTGGTTTTTAAAATTTTGGAAAATATCTAACAAATTTAGTCTTGCTAATTTTGACAATGTATTCAAAGCTCACATGTCATAATATTTTATTCCCTAGCTATCTTTAATTACATTGAGTTAGAAACACAAGTTCTAATTTTTGTCTTCAATATAATAGATGTTCCTAGTTATCCTAAAACATTCTGGAACTATTTTCCTTGTCATTTTTCTTTTAATTACACACCCATGATTATTGAAAAATACTTCATAACCTTTCTTAAACATTTAACTAACAAAAAAATATTTTTTAAATCTTCAACATAGTAAACATCATTAGTGTTACACTTACCATCAATTCAAATGGTTCCAAAACCTATGATTTGAGCACATTGTTCTTTTACAAATCTGATTGCTCCTCCATCATACTTTTCCAATTTAATGAATCTTTTCTTGTCACATGTTGTATGATTTGAACATCTAGAATTGATAATCCATGCACCTGCAACAAATGTATCATGTAATATAGTCTCCTCAACTTTTACCTCTTTCTTTTGAGAGGTACCTAGAAGTAGATAATCCTCAATAGTTTTATTAGTATCCTTGACTTTAGATAAGTATTCCACCATTGAATATAATCTCTTTTTACCCTTTCCTTTGAAATTTATTTTCTTCCTGAAATCAATATTCTTTTGATTTCCTGTTCTATCATCATCTTATTATTTAATAAGACTTTCAATCATTAGCAAAATGTCCTATCCTTCCACAATTAAAGCACCTTAGAGGTAAATTACCTTTGTCTCTATCGGTGCCTCACTTGAATCTTTTTGAAAGATATGTTTCAACTTCCTCCAACATCTTTCATGTATTTGGTTCAAAATCTTTAAAAACTCCAAATGCAATCCTTCTCTTTTCCCTTTCAATTTTTTCTATCTCAAATGTAGAAAGTGAACCAATAAGCTAATCAATTACATAACAACTTAGATCATTTATCTCCCTTTTTAAACATGTCATCGGTATGATGGTGTAGGAGAACCACATGACCCATGGAGGTCCAAGAAGGCACTTTGTCATGAGAGATGTATTCAAAGGTCCTATGGACCTAAACATGATGTATTTGTGCCTTTTAAGGCAAATGATTGTAATTGATTTGATGAAAGGGTTAAGTGTCATGCCCAAAAGTTGGGCAAAAACACACGAACAATTTTTTTTTTAAAACGTACTAAAAAAGATAACAGAACTACCACATGGGTAACATGTGCATGCAAAACGGTGTAAGGGGATAAAAGAAACCAGAACGGTTACAAGGGGAGGAATAGCTTTCAGAGCTATCCTAAAGGGTTCCTTAAGCTACAAGCCTGATCTCCACGCAAACTGAGGCAGTTGACCAAAAGTCAACCAAAGTTGACCAAAGTCAACTAGAGTTAACCATAAGTCAACTATACTCTGAAATACGTGGATGGTAAGCACTAGGGTTTGTTAAATCCTAAGGGAGACTCAAATACGCAAAATGAGATAGTTGACTAAAAGTCAACTAAAGTTGACCAAAAGTCAACCATACTCCAAAAATATGAGAAGGGGTATTACTAGGGCCTACTAAGTCCTATAGAGGGCTTAGGCATGCAAATCGAGGTAGTTGACCAAAAAGTCAACCCATGTTGACCAAATAGTCAACTGTCTCTGAAAGGCATGGAACTGGAATCTTAGGGTCCAGAGAGTATAGGGGTTACCTGGTATGAAAATTAGGATAATTGGTCAAGGTTTGACCATGGTTGACCAAAAGTCAACCATGCAAGAAACTTGGTCAAAGGGGGGTGACAATAACAACACCCAATCGTTAATAAAATCTGAAAAGGATTTCTTGATTAAATAATCAACGTCCCCCTTTTTGTTTCCTTAAAAGAAATAATAAAATATTAAATAATTAATAGTCGCGTAAGATGAAATTAACTAATATGTCCAATAACATCTTTTTAATAATAAGTTAAAACTTTTAATCAACTTGATTTAAAAATCTACTCAATAATAACCTAGCTTAACATGTTCGATCTCCTTTGTCTAAGAAAACATGTTCAATAGAAATCTAATATTCTATTACTGAATCCTCATAATATCTTTAATTCAAATAATTAATGCTGTTAAAATTTCCATTCGAAACTAATTATCTTAACAAAATAAACATTTACATATCTATAAAACTAATTTAATCAACATTACACTATTTAAATAATTGTTAAATCTATTCTAAAAATAAATAACATTTATAATTGAATCCTTTATGTATATAAGAAAACATAAAAATAAATACCTAATTTAAATCTAGCCCATTTAAATTTAAAACATATCTACTACATCTCATCTTACTCATGATTAAGTCAACATAAGAAATTAAAAAAAAATGCATGATTAAAAACATAACCTAAAATACAAACAACAAAACAAAATCTAAAAAAAAAATCTCTTATGGAAGGTAGGGAGGCATCATTTTTCATAGCAGCGACAATTTTCAATACCGCAGCGACAGGTTCAACCGGATAGCGGAAAACATGTAGGTGGGAGGGGCGGTGGTGGCCGTAGGCGGCGGCACCACCAGCCATGGGGCAGAAAGGAGGAGGGGAGGCGAGGCAGAGCGGTGGTGGCCACAGTCAGCGGCACCATCGTCTGCTGGTGTATAGTTAAACACGCAGGGGGAAAGGCTCGGGGCGGCCGATGCCGGTCAGCAGAGCCGCATAGTGGGTGGCCGGCGAGCCGCGCGGCCCCCACAGAACTTGGAAGCCGAGGGGATTGGGGGGGGTTTCGGCCCTCCCCAAAATGTTTTAAATTAATTTTTTTTCTACAAACAACAGCGATCATTTTTTAAAGTAATTTAAAACGAAAAAATAGAATTGTTCCTCCTCAACTATATTTAAATAAAGTATTATAATGATTTTCTTATTTGAATTAATATTTTCTTTTTTTTTTGAATTAAAAATTATTTTTACAGGTGAAGAATTAGACTATATATGTCAAAACATAGAGCATCTAGGAATGGATTTTTTTAAATAATATTGCATGACTAGCATCTACATTTTTTTCCTAATACATTGTAGGAAGGGATTTTAAAATTAAGCATGATATATATTTTTTGAAAAATTCTCAATTTATATAAGTGTCCCAATAATTTCTAAAGAACAACAAAACAATCATCACGCTAAACTTAGCTTTTATTTTGATAATAAATTTTCTACTATGTTTCTACAATGACCAACACATACTAAAAGGATTATCCTTAAAACTATCTAATTCCCAATCTAATAAAAGTATGAACTACTCTATGATTAACTTATCTATAAAAAGAATGGTGTAAAGACAATAATAAGAGGTAAGTATCACTATAAGAATCATCCCTGTCCCTATAAGTAAATCTAGTGTCATTAAATATAAAAGAGAGGAATATCAATGTTTATTTATATCCAACCACCAATACTTAACCAACGAAATTTAGTAGACATACATAACATAATTCCTCAAATCTATCTCAATTTATAAAATGAAACATGGTTACATTTCCATTAAACCTCCATATTAGAATATGGTATGAAAGTATACAAATAGTATAAGTCTACAAATTACTTAATGGTCTTAATACAAATTTGCTACAATGAAGATTTTCATAAAATAGGTTACAAAATGATAATCTTTCCAGTCATACCCATCTCTTAGATAAGGGTATTATTCATCTTTTCTATCCCTTCAAGAAATTGACAAAAGAGGGCTAACCATGGGTGCTCACCACCCAACCTAGGCCTTTACAAGGCCACCCCTGAGCTTGGAGATCCAATCTGGAATGGGTTACAAACAGAAACACCCAACAAGCAAGAAATAAAATAGAGAACTCAAACACAAGAAAGCTTCCCAACATCAGGATGAACAAGATGAAGTATCTCCAAGAGACCTTCCATAATAGGGGTAGTGGTAGACCTCACTGCAAGAGAAAGCCAAGAATGATAATGAACACACAAGCCTCATATGGACTTGCAAAGGACCATCTTCACAAGATGCAGTCTTGAATAACCTGCTTATGCCTCCTAGGTACCCTCAGGTCCTTCTTGGCATCATGGGTATCATGTTACCCCAAGTTTTTTCCTCCACACATGGGAGACTCTATACTAATAGGAATAATTTCCAACTACCCCTCCAAGGCTACTCTGCCCTCCCAAGGGTGAGTGTACCTTGAAGACCCATTCAAAATTAATCACAAAATAAAGACATTGAGAACAAATATTTAAATTTCAAAACTGAAAATAAAGCTTCAAAAACACATCGGACTCCATTAATAGAGTCCTTGAACTCAAGAACACACATAAACACAAACAAATAAATTTAAAGAGATCCAACCTTAATCCAAATCTAAGGTGTGAAGAGGAATGGTGTTGAGCTATCCTTCCTAAGCTCCTTCTCCAAAAGCTCCTTCAAACTGAATTTTGTCTCTAAGGGTAGAGAGTGGGTGAACACTCAACTCATCCTAAATCCTTCCATAAATAGACAAACCTCCAACATGAGAAAGGATTACCCAAGGGTGAGGTAACTCTAACCAATCCTAAACTAATCCACTTCCTAACTCTTCAAGGGTGAAGTCAAATGAAACTTGGGTAGAAGAGAGAGTGAGGTTAACCAAAGTCACATTCCTCTTCCAAAATCGCTCAAAACTGAAAATGACACTTAAAGGGAGAAATAAATGAGTTTAGAGGCTCATTAATGACAGAAAATGACCCCTAACCCATAGGGTACCAAGTTGGGTGACTAAAACTGACCCCGGTTACCTCCTGGGAGCCCAAAAGACCTTCTAAAACTCACCTTGAAGTTAACCTACGGATTTCTAAGTCAAAAGACTTCTATAAACTTCTAACCCTGGGGTAAGCTTGGGTACTACTCTTAGATGACCTTAGTTAACCCTTAACTAACCTTGGTTTCTCTATTACTAGCCATGTCAATAATTAAATTACAACAATTTCCAAACTTGGCACATTAAATTAAAACAAATGACATGACTTATTCACATAAACATTTACTAATTTAATGACACACATGCAAACCATGTTTATGAAATAAATACATAACAACAAGGTCCATGTCTCTTTATATAGACAGAACCTTGGAAAGCATGGGTATTTACATAGGTTCTAGTACTGGGTCCCCGATATAGATCCATGGTCAACTTTTTCTGCAAACTCAATGCACACATCAGTAGATCCAAAATAACATGATATGAAACATAACACGACATCAATGATATACATACATATAAGCCACATTTGTATTAGAAATAAAATAAACTAGCATAGGTTTCCTAAACCAAATTTATCATATTACATTCATACATTTAAATCCATATAAGACATCAACATAAACTAAAACTGAATCGGAACATAAAGCATCTCAAAAGTACCCTGATTACAAAATCAGGTGCTGAATATATAACACAAGATTCCACCAATCCTCAAATTTATAAAAAGTCTCTGATAGTCAAAGTATGTTAAAGCATAAACTACTGAAAACATGAGAACAAAATAGTAAAACTATAGTAGTCAAAAGTAGGCCTCACATTAAGAGACCTAAATATCCTAATTGATGTAATAATGGTCACTATGACCAAATGATAGGAATATGTGAGTTTTTGAATCTAGGATTACTAGGATAGGCATTTTTATCATTTATGTAATAATAAAGCCTTTAGTTGCCTTGAAATTCATTAGAAAGTTCTAAATGGCACTAGAGGGAAAGTGCAAATTTGAATTCAAATCCCAATGGCTAGTTTGGGAAACTAAGAAAATTAGTGTTTATTATTGTAATTTTATGGTGATTTGGGAAAGATTAAATGTATTTAAAAATAATTATATTCATGTTGATAGGTTGGTTGAAGTCAAATTGGAGTTAAGGGACAATTTCTGCAATAAAGACATTCACAGTTTCTTGGATTTTTGAAGAATAATCTAAATATTCCTCCTTTGTAATTATTTTTCCTTGGCATTATGGATATTATTTAGGTTTTAGGTGATGTAATTATTAAAGTATTGTTCGTTCATGTTTAATAAATGATGAAATAATTATAATATATATATGTGTGTGTGTGTGTGTGTGTGTGTGTGTGTGTGTATAATATAGTAATTGAATATATATTAAATTAAAGATATAATATATATTAATATTGTCATGAGTGAAATTATATATATATATATATATATATATATACACGTATATATATAATATAATATAATATAAATAAAGTAATGATATATTATTGAATCGATTATATCGACTTAATAGTCGAACATGATTATCGGTATGAGTATCGTGGCTGTTATATATTAACAGTCATGATACTATTGTGACTGTTAATATATAGCAGTCAATGTAGTATTGTGACCATGCGATATTGTTAACAACCCTTCACCGCATGCACAGTTTATAATCTGTGAATTAAGACATGCATAATCACGATAACTACAATATGTTAGTATGAACGGGTATGACTCATCAATATGATGAGTCATGTCTTTTCATACTTACATTGTTTGGATTCAATATATATAGTCATTATTTTTGTAGAATCAGTCAATCAACAAGGCAATTGTATTCTACTACAGCAATCTAGTTTATTTATCTTTTGATCATAATTCCTTAACATGGTATCAGAGCAGCAAGGTTATTAAAAGAAGATAAAAATATAAACTCTAGAGAATCTCTAGTTACGTATATTTTCAAACCTCATAATTCTTGAGCATATTTTTTTAGAGATGGCTCAATGCATGAGAATGGAAGATAGATTAGAAGGTCCTTCAAATTTTATATCTTGGAGAATCCGACTTACCTCTCTTCTTATGGAACTCGAATTAGAGGAGTACATAGAGAAGGATATTAAAATTCCTGAAAATGAGACAGAGGAGACCACATGGAAGAGAAGGAATAATAAAGCCAAAAAACTAATAATTGACTCAGTAAAAGACTCCATTCTCCCTAGCATATCTATAATTACCAATGCTTTTGAAATGTTCAAAATCATTCAAGGCACATTTGAGATCAATAATGCTAGTAGAATTCTAACTCTAAAAAGTCAACTTCTAAATATGAAAATGAACAAAGGAGAAACTATTACTTCATGCTTTCTAAGAATCTCTAAAATAAGAGATCAACTCCTTTGCATTGGAAATCAAGTAGAAGACTCTAAACTCACACTAATTACTCTCAAAGGTTTACCCACCTCATGGGAAACCTTCATTCAATGTATAAGCACTAGACCACCATTACCTAAATTTGAGCAGCTAAAGAATGATTGCACTCAAGAGGAATCCAGACTGATTTCAAGAGG
>MU227563.1:19076-41423 GCA_018584345.1 Thuja plicata
TCCTAAGTCAAAAGAAATACATTTCTGACATTCTGAACAGATTTGGCATGACAGATTGTAAACCATTAGCTACTCCCATGGAGACAAACCTTCACAAGTTAAAAGATGAAGCAAAAAATTTAGAACCCACAGACCCTACACTATACAGACAAATAGTTGGATCTCTCATGTATCTAGTAAACGCACGTCCTGATATCTGCTATGCCACCAATGTACTAAGTCACTTCATATGTGTACCTAAGTAGATACATCTAATGGCAGCCAGACACATCTTGAGATATCTAAAAGGGACAAGTGAACTTGGGCTAAAATACGATAAGACTAAAATCCAACTTCAAGGTTACTTAGACTCAGATTGGGCAGGAAGTTCCACAGATCGTAAGAGTACCACATGAGTTTGCTTCAGTTTAGGTTCTGCAGTAATTTCTTGGTTTAGTCGGAAACAATCTGCAGTTGCTCAGAGTTCAACAGAGGTAGAATACATGGCTGCATCCATGGGAGCTTGAGAAGCAGTATGGTTAAGAAAATTGATTTTTGACCTATTTGGTACACCTTTAGTACCCACCATCATTCATTGTGATAATTAGAGTTGTATCAAGCTCTCTGTAAATCCTATTTTTCACAATCGGTCAAAACATATAGAGATCCCATATCACTATGTGAGAGATATGGTGGATAGAAAGATCATTAAACTGATCTACGTCAGTACTGAAGACCAAAATGCAGATATCTTTACTAAACCTCTTGCAAAAGTAAAGATAGATTTCTTCAGAAAGAAAATTGGTTTGATAAAAATATGAATGTAAATATTAATGTACATTTTTATTCATGAATAAAATATTGAAATATTTCAAATTGTGAAGATGACAATCTTCTGTATATGTAGGTTACTATGTCAAGGTGACGATCTTGACAATAGTAACCAGGCTTCAAGATTGACTACCGTAAGGGTTTGTCCCGGATAGGGCCGGACATCTTGTTGCTTATGTTATTACTGGTTGAGTGATAATTGGTTAGGATCGACTCTCGAAAGGGTTTGTCTCAGATAGGGCTAGACATCTTAACACTTATATTATTACTGTGTAATAACTTATCTGGATTGGGCCAGATATTATGATATGAGAAATTCTATTAAACTCTCTCTCAAGAGGGAGTGTTAAAGTATTGTTCGTTCATGTTTAATAATCGATGAAACAATTATAAAATATATATATATATATGTGTGTGTGTGTGTGTGTGTGTGTATCTATATAATATAGTAATTGAATATATATTAAATTAAAGATATAATATATATTAATATTGTCATGAGTGAAATTATATATATATATACATATATATATATATAATATAATATAATATAAATAAAGTAATGATATATTATTGAATCGATTATATCAACTTAATAGTCGAACATGATTATCGGTATGAGTATCATGGCTGTTATATATTAACAGTCATGATACTATCGTGACTGTTAATATATAACAGTCACGGTAGTATTGTGACCGTGCGATATTGTTAACAACCCTTCACCGTATGCACAGTTTATAATATGTGAATTAAGACATGCATAATCACGATAACTACAATATGTTAGTATGAACAGGTATGACTCATTAATATGACGAGTCATGTCTTTTCATACTTACATTGTTTGGATTCAATATATATAGTCATTATTTTTGTAGAATCAATCAATCAATAAGGCAATTGTATTCTACTACAACAATCTAGTTTATTTATCTTTTGATCATAATTCATTAACAGTAATAAGTTTCTAGCATCTTATTTATGCTATTTTGAAGGTCATTTGAATCAGTAACAACCATTTTATATTTATTGTCCTAAAAATAATGTTGTAGGTGATTAATTTTTATTAATTTTGGGGCAATAATGAAGGCATACGTCTCATTCCTCTTTATGTACTTGTTGTTTCTTGAGGAATGAGAACATAAAATTTAATATAGGCCTATGTAAACATAATAAGTGTAGGTGAGAAGAATAATTAGCGTGATCACCCAAGTTGATGAAGGAAGTGTGTGTCAAAAGTGCATTGAAATGGTGGCATAGGTGTAGAAGAAGGAGATTGGCCTTAATAAGGGAATGATTTGAGTTTGTAATATGTTATTACATGTGAAATATATGGTGAATATTGGAGGAGAAGTCTTGGAAGTGAGTTTAAGGGTGGATTTGAGAAATCCTTAGTTTTAGGGGCCTAATTATGGGGGTTTTGTGTTTAACCCATTAGAAGAGTGTTTATAAAAAAAAAATTTAAATCCTTGGTTTGGGGTCAGGAATAAGGACTTTAAGATTTTAGAGTGTTGGTGAATTTATTTTGTTGGTCCATTGAGAGGAGGGGGGGGGGGGGGGGGGGAATNGGGGGGGGGGGTGAATCAGACAAATCAAAACTTAAACACTTAAAACTAAACTCTCTGAATCATTGGGTAATACTGAATACAATAATCAACCAATTCACCAATAAAATTAATAACTTAAAAAAAATACATCTCATATATTTAAATCAATCATTCAAACTTAGAAACATCAAATTAACTTAGATAACTCCAGATTTAACTTGGTTGACACTAGATGTAATGAGGAAACTCAATTTGGGAAAAACCTCTGTGGGAATTGTTGCATCATGCCTCATGCTCTTTAGTGAACATTGGATAGGGGAAGAACCCCTAATTTACCTATGAGATACTCAAAAGAATCTTTAGGTAGTTTCTTTGTTAAGATATCAACCAATTATTCCTTTGAATTCACATATTCCAATCTCACATTTTTCTCTTGAACTTTTCTCTCAAGTAGTGATACTTGATAAAAATGTGCTTGGTATTTGAATGCATAACCGGGTTCTTTGATATATTAATAATACTTGTATTATCACAAAAAATAGTAACTATATTTGTAATCTCTTCTTGCATACCTTCAAGTAATTTATTAATCCATACTTTATTTGCACAATTCATAGAAGAAACAACATATTCAGCCTCGACAGTAGACTGTGAAATGCAACTTTGTTTCTTGCTCAGCCATGTAACCAATCTTTCACCTACAAAGAATGTGCCTCCACTAGTAATTTTCCTGTCATCAATGTTTCCAGCCCAATCCACATCAGTGTAGACTTGTAGATCAAAAGCACCTCATTTCTTGTACAATAAACCAAATTCTTTTGTACCTTTCAGATATCTCAAAATTCTTTTTACTGCAGACATATGTGTTTCCTTCATATTAGAAGAAAATCTTGCAACAATCCCAACAACGTATGCTATATCAGGTCTATTGTGAACAACATATTGTAATTTACCAATCATGAATTGGTAAAGAGTATTATCCACCTCTTGTGTTTCATCCTCTTTTGATAATTTACATCCAGTAACCATAGGTGTTCCAACACACTTGGAATCTTCCGTACCAAAAGTTTTAAGGATCTCTTTGATATACTTAGCTTGTGTAATATAGATCTATCCTATAACTTGTTGTATCTATAGACCTAGAAAGAACTTAATCTCTCCAATCATTGAAATTTCAAACTCTTTTCTCATTTCATCAGAAAATCCTTTACATAAAGTGTCATTGCCTCCAAAAATAATATCACCAACAAAAACTTCAGCAATCAAAACTTTATTATCACTGTCACATTTCAAGTAAACATTACTATTATCACTTATTCTTTGAAATGCTATTTTAATTAGATAAGAGTGAAATATCTCATACCATACTCAAGGTGCTTGCTTCAAATCATATAAAGCTTTATGTAACTTACATACCTTCTTCTTGTTTGTGTTCTCAATAAATCCTTCAGGTTGCTCAATGTATACTTCTTCTTCAAGTATCCCATTAAGAAATGTAGACTTAACATCCATCTAATATACCTTGAATCCTTTGTAAGAAGGATAATCTAGAATTATTATAACTCCTTCCAATCTAGAAACATGTGCAAAAGTCTCTCCATAGTCAATACCTTCTTCTCCTTCCAATCTAGAATTATTATAACTCCATCCAATCTAGAAACCTTTGCAAACCAATCTAGCTTTATTTCTGATAAACTCTCCATGGTCATTCAATTTGTTTCTAAAAATCTATTTAGTACCTATAATATTTTTGTCTTTGGGCATGGGTACTAATGTCCATGTCTTATTCTTTTCAATTTGATCATACTCTTCTTTCATTTCTTTCATCCAATCTTCATTATCTAGTGCTTCTTTAACTTTCTTTGGATCAAATGTAGATATCAAACATGTATTGTCTCTTACCTTGTTTTTTCTCATCACTCTAGCATCCTTATTTCCAATAATATTTCTTGGGGAATGGCTCCCCCTCACATACTTTTCCAAAATAGGCTCAGTAGCTCTTGGTTCTTCAATATCAACATTCAGTTGTTGAACTCCTTGTTCATCTTCCTCCTTTGTAGGTGCTCTTGATAAGGTATCAGGAACATCAGTTTGAACATATACAAACTTCTCATAATCTTCAGGTTCCTTCTTGCTATCTTCATCATTCCTTTTTGAAAATTCATCAATTCTTATATTTTCACTTTCCACTATCTTGTTAGTAAATTTGATCAAACATTTGTAAGCTTTATTCCTCGTAGATTATCCTAAGAATATCCCTTCTTATTTTGAATAAAACTTTCCTTCTCTAGATATTTTAGAATATACTATTTGCTCCCAAAATTTTTAAAGTAACTGACATTAGGTTTGTGTTAATACCATATTTCATAGGGTGTCTTATTTGTACCTTTCTTCATTTGTACTCAATTCAATGTATAAAAAGTAGTACTCACAGCTTCTCTCTAAAAGTTCCGTGAAACTCATTTTTCAATCATTAGTGTCCTAGCACAATCAACAATAGATTTGTTTCTTCTCTCAACAATCCCATTTTTCTGTGGTGTCCTCGGTGCTAAAAATTGTCTCTTAATTCCATTCTCATTATAAAACAAATTAAACTCATCATAAGTAAACTCACCTCCTCTGTCAGATCTCAAACATTTCAATTGTCTTCCAGTTTCTTTTTCAACACGGGCATTATACCACTTAAAAAATTTAAATGCATCAAAATTTTCTTTTAAAAACATTATAGACATCATTCTAGAATAATCATCCACAAATAAGATAAAAAATCTATCTCCATAATAGCTTTGAGTCCTCATGGGTCCACATAAATTAGTATGCACTAAATCCAAAATTCCTTGTGTAACATAAGTCTTTCTTGAAAAAATAGATTTATTCATCTTACCCATTTGACATTCTCTACACATAGCATTCTCAGGTTTTTCTAATCTTAGTAGTCCTCTTACTCTATTCTTCTTACTCACTTTGATTAAGTTTTCAAAATTAACATCAAAAAGCATCTTCAACTTTAGCAAATAGGCAACTCTTCATGGAAGTATCAAGATAAAATAAATTTCCTTTAGATTGTTCTCCAATAGCAATCAGAATATCCTTCTCATCAAATAATTTCACCTTTCCATATTGAAATTTCAGTCAGTGACATGTATTATTTAGCTGCGCAACACTCAAAAAGTTATACTTTAATCCTTCAACCCAATAAACATCATCACATCTTGTGTTATTCAATATAATTATAGAACCTTTTCCTTTCATAGGATATGGAGCATCATTAAAAAATCTAACAAATCCTCCATCATCTTTTTCCAAGGAAATAAACTTAATTGTATCACTAGTCATGTGATGTGAACAACCACTTTCTATAATCCATGTTTTATTCTTACTTACTTGTGATATTAGGGCTCTTGGTTCTTCATCATTAGAATAATCTTTAATAGAAACATAAACAACTTATTTTCCATCATCACTATCAAAAGAATCATCATCACTTAGTCCTTCATTAGCAATATGACAAGATTTCTTACCTTTGTTTTTGTAGTCTACGAATCTTCTCAATCTGTTTTCTCTTTTGTCCTTATTTCTGTTATCTTTCTTTTCCTCCTTATCTTTCTCAGGACTGTTAGATGCAAAGTGACCAATTTTATCACAATTAAAAAATTTCAAGGGTAACTTACCTCGGTATTTGCCTTTGCCTCTTTGTAGCCTTCTAGATAGAAAAAATTCAAATTATCTTTCATTCTCATCACATTCATTACATAAATCTTCAAGACCTTCAGTACAACTATAAAATTTGTCACTAGCACTTCTCAAATATCCATCTTTAGCTGTAGCTTCCCTATCTTATACAATCTTTAGAGTATACTTAAATGTAAATTCATTCTTAGATGTAGTAGGAAAACTATTTTCAAAATCATTTAACTCAAATTTAGTTAACTTACCAATAGTAGAATCCAGTGAAACATTCATATGGGGAATAGATCTTATCTCTTGTATAGAAGATACACAAATAGCATAACTTGGTAGCAGGGTTCTCAAAATATTTATTATAACATCATCCTCTGTTATGATCCCACCAACTCCTTTGATAGAAATAACAGTTTCCTTAAGTCTTGTATTGTATTGTATTATGTTCTCTCCTTTCATCCTCATAGAGTCAAATTTTTCTCTCAAATTTTATACTTTAGCCTTTTGAACATGTTGATATCCACCATAGGTAAAAATAAGCTTATCCCAGATCTATTTTGAGGTAGTACAACCATCAAGTTCATCGTATTCCTGGTCGGTAAGTAGAAACAATCTCAGTCATAACTTGTGTGTGTTCTTGTTTCTGTCTTTTCTCACTGATAGTCAAAGGTGCAGTAGTTGGTGCTACATATTCATTATCAAGAAAGTGAAGTACATATTCTCCTACCCTAGACACATGAAACCTAATCCTAATTTTCCATGTAGATAAATGATCCATATTCATCTTTGGTGCTTCCCTCTTATACATCTTTAGATCTTAACTCAAGTCCTTTTAAACTTATCACTTCAGAGTAACAAGCTTTGATACCAATTTTTGGTCCACTAAGAGGGGGGGAGTGAATCGGACAAATCAAAACTTAAACACTTAAAAATAAACTCTCTGAATCAATTGGTAACACTAAATACAATAATCAACCAATTCACCAATTAACTTAGTAACTTAAACAACAATACATCTCATATATGTAAATCAATAATTCAAACTTAGCAACATTAGATTAACTTAGATAACTCCATATTTAACTCGGTTGACAAAAAATTTAACAAGGAAACCCAATTTGGGAAAAACCTCTGTGGGAATTATAACCCACAATAAAAATGTACCCTTCTGAAGTACGCTTGGTTAAGAACTTATCCTGTCAAAGATTACAAAACATATTTGCTAAATGTGACCCTATTAGGGTATTTACCTCAGATCTGTTAAGATCTTCACTCTATTAAAAGTGGCCTTGTTATAGGTCTTTAAAAACTCTTTTGGAATGTCACCTAAGTCTAGGTTTTACAAAAAGGACTATTAAATCCACTCGGTTAAGAGATTTCTCTGTTACAAATACTGATGAGAAATAGTAAAATTTGATCTGTAAATATAGAAACTACCTTTTCTTATGTCAGATCCTCTATGCTCAATTGAATACTGGTATCACATACTCCATTGATCTCTTTCTTGGACTGTAGATTCTTCAATCTCTGCTTCTTTGTTCTACTCGGTAAATGTTGTTCTTTAGCTTGTTCTTCTTCTCTGTTCAATTAATTAGCAACATAATCTATTCATATTTCTCACTCTTTATATAGACATACTTTTTCCTCTTAATCTTCATAATTTGATTTTCCTTCATTTGCGCTTTGTCATTCGACCATCTTCTTCATAATTCACAACTTGGTAAACCATTCAATTTTACCTCAAAACTTGTACTTTCTTAGAACTCTTACAATTTGGTTAATCACTTGATCTTTTCCTTAGATCTTCTTATTGAATTTTCACATTTTTAGATCTTCTAAAAAACTTCATTTAATTCATATCCTCATTCAACTCATCATCACTCCACATTAAATTCAATCTTATCATCATTTATAATCAATATCCTGTACTCGATAAAACTTGCTTTGCAACTTGGTAACTATCTTCATTCACTACTCAATGTCTAACTCAACTTTCATGCTCGGTACTTAACTTTCACTCGGTATTTGGTAACTATAACCGAATCACATATCATTCTACCAACTGAGTCTGTCTAGCTCAGTAAAGTAACTCTTTCAATCATAACTTTAAATCTTTGCAGTTTTTGACCTGATCAATCAATTGTACCAATTTGATAACATCAAATATATAGTAGAAAATAACTATATCATTATTACTTCATCATTGTCTGATTTGTATTTGTCACCCATTTAACTTCTCCTCTTAAGATATGGTAACATGATAAAAATCAATTAATCAATTGCTTGACATAAATGAAAAAAAAATAACTCATCTAATCATTTCTACAATCATGATACTCAATATTACTTAGTCTTCATCATCTCCATCAGAGCTTCATCATTTGATTAAAATTTTTTTAGTACTTCCTTCGGAAAAGAGGGCTAATTTTGGCTCTTGACTAGGTATAGCATGGTATATTTCACCACATTGGTCCAAATGAGTCCTATATAATTTTGGTATATGTTGTATAAATAAATAAAGGGTACTTTAATATATAATTTTTTTCAAGGTGTTTTGGAGAAACTTGGAGAAAATCCTAAAAAATAGGTTAGGAAGGACTACAAGACAACCTAGTGTGAACTTGGGTAAGGGCAAGTTGAAGGAAATTGAAAAGTTGAGTTAGATTATTTGTGTACAAGTTTGATAGGGTGCATAGGGACCCAAGGAAGTGTTAAACCATACCTTGGAGTTTTTTGTGGATTTTGGGTGTTGGAGAAGAAACCTTGTGTGAAGGGAAAAAGTAAGAGTTAACCTAGAAGTGGGGAGTGATTGTGGTGTGGACCAATTGATTTGGATTTAATCCTTGATTGTGAACTTTCCTCTACACCATAGGGGTATTAGAGCTTAGGAGAATCCTTTGGGGGAAGGGATTAGAGTATATATTGTTTGTAATAACTGAGAGAGAGGGGGGGGGGTGACTCAGTGGCCTAAAAAATATTCCAATAATCAACCCTTAAAACTTAGTACCACAATATTATACCTCTAGTTATCTTCAGTCCTATAAGATGAATGCCTCCAAATACTTATGTCAATTTACTACTGCTTGAAATTCTTTGTAAAACCTTCTACTGTAGATTTACTGAATAGTAGTCTTGTAATTTACCGAAAGATAGTAAATTATATAGAGTATACTGATCAATCCAATTAAGTTAAGTGTAATGCAAAACACTAAAGTAATGACTCATAAACACATTGACACATGAATTTTTAACATGGAAACCTTGTTAAGGGAAAAACCACTTGGGACTGGTAACCCAAACTTTTCACTCTTCTGAAGTGAGCTCGGTGAAGAGCCACCCCTGTTAAAGGTTACAAACACACTGTTAGGTGTGACCTTGTTAGATGATTTAAAAGTTTAGTCTGTCACTTGATATTAGGCATCTCTATGCTACCATCCTTGATCAAACACTCACTTGGCCTGTCAATAGGTATCTGGCATCTCATGCTATCTTCATGATTATACTTTTTGATGCTCCATTGGATGTATCTCAATATAGAAAGGATCTTTAAATCTCGCTTGGTTAAGAGACTTTATGAATCAATGGTTAAACTGAAACAGTATGATCTGTTCACATATACAACTTATACTTGCAGATTTTTAGATCTATTGTAATCTCATAAAACTATTTTGATCAATATAACTCTATTTTTATACCTTTTCTCCACTTTGATTTTGATCGGTGATGCTGTGCTCTGTTGCTCGGTGTCCACAAAATTCTTTAGATCGTTCCTCTGCTTGTTGATCAATACTGTATGAAGTTTCTCTTCAGCATCCTCTTTTCTTTTTCTCCCCACATCCATTTGTAATGAATTGAGTTGTCTCTTAAATAGGCATGATATCACCATTGTTAGGTTCTTGAGCTTCTTGATATTGGTGTGATCCATAATTATTTCCAATTAGATTTAAAGAAAAACTCCTATTTTATCTCACTGAGATCTTTTTTCCAATAGGAAAAAACAAATTTAAATCAATTACTTATCTCTGGCTTATCTTGTCAATGAAAACAATCATAACTACCAGTTAACTCTATAGTTAGCTCTGCTAACTAGATATTTTGTCATTTTTGAACTCAAGTTTATTTTGGTTTAACTCTCTGATAACGTCAGTCAAAACTCCAGTTCTCCTTGGGATTCTCTATCGGTTTACACTATGTTTCTGGCCATCAAGTCTGCTTGTGATTCTACTCGTCGGTAATGCTTGTCAGTTTTCTTTATCAGGCATCACTGTGACTTGACTGTCAGTGATCTCTATCCATTGGGTTCCACTAACTATCAGTGTTTTTAGTCACAATGTTAATTCTTGTCTTTTATGAATTACAGAAAGAATAATATTTTTCTCTTTGATTCTCTGAAGTCTTTGAGACTTTGATTATAACCGATTAGATTATATCAAGTTGACATCAATGAAAATACAATCCATTAACTGATTTAATGTCTTGCATTATCCTTCTATATTTTGGTGATCAAATTAACATATTCAAATATTCAATTAGTTACATGTCATCATATGTCACTAGAAGAGTCAGAAGGAGAGGCTCAAACAATGCCTCCTAAAATGACAAATTTAGAACTTGCTAAGTTGCTGCAAGAACAAGAAGAACAAAATAGGTGGTTGAGAGAAAAACTAGAAAAGTTGAAGGGAAAGGTTTAGAGAAGGGGAGAAGAAGGCTCAGAAAGAGAAGCAAAAGGGGAAGAAGCAGAAGCCCCTTAGGAAGGGGAGCCACTTGATCTAGAAGATGCAAGTATGACAAAGTTCATTGGAGCCATTAAGATTGGAGAATCTGTTGGTATTTGATTAAGATTGTTGGTATTATAGATTGATGACTATTATGGTGTAGTAAAGGAGCCATGTATATTTTTTTAATTGATTTAAACTAATTTAATATAGTGTAACTAAGTGAATACAATTCATAATATACAATAGGTAAAGTGAAGATATACTAAAATTTAGTTAAGTCCAAAGGATCGATAGACTGTACAAACATAATTTCGGTGACATTCATGGTATAAACATAATTATGTGGAGTGGTCACAAATAAAGATTCAAAAATTTCACATTTCAATATGGTTCCAACCACAATACATTTGGTTGAGCGGTGATAAAGTTTTTAGTACACAGACACTAAGACAGGTAGAAATTTTATCTTCTTGATCAACTGGTTCATAAATCAGTGAGTGATAAAGTGTATGCAATCACTTCTAATTATATGATTACATAGAATAAAGGTTATACATCCAATGTATTGGTATTTACATGATTGATGTAAGAATTAAAGATAGATATAAGGGATTACATTGGAGAAGTAAAAATATGTTAGTTATCTTGGAGATATAAACTTGCAGATCTTATCTTGACCTAACATGGTCATGGTAAATCCTTTTTCTCATCGATATTATCAATTAGAAACATGGTTTTGTCATGGAAAATCAATTTGAAGATCATTTTCAAGTCAGTGCAAGTTTTTTATTTAAGGAAACAAAGAGAGAGTAACTTTAAAAAGTTTTTTTTGTTGAAGTTGTTTTGGGTGATTAGGGTTTTATGATTTTAAGTTGAAGTTGCGATCAGAGAACAAAGATAAATTACAGATTACAGAGGTACAAAGTATGAAGAGATTATAGGATCTGTTAATAAATCATTTCTACATCCACATCATTTGTCTTGTTTCCTTCCTAAAAACTGTAGTAGGTCAAATCCCTTAACCAGAGAACTCTAACAAATTCCTTTTGTAAATCCTTTAATAGGGTGACTTCTTTATTGAGATTTTAAATACTCTAGTGAGGTATGTCATAGATGATCATATTTTACTACTAACAATGTACTAGTAACTTCTAATAGGGTGAACCCTCAGAAAGGGTATTGTAGCTCCTAATAGGGCAAACTCATATACTGCAATTATTGGGCTTGTGAGTGTCATCCCCAATGTGGTTTTTTTCTCCCTCTTACAAGGGTTTCCACGTGAAAATTAATTTGCTATGTGTGTGAAATTTGTGGATGTTTTTTATTAATATTTAACTCATATTTGAATATGTTACTTTCTTTATAGGATTGGAAAGCATTTACATAGTTATTTTGTTCAGTGGTTGAATTAGTTCAATAATTGTTTTCACTAATTCACCCCCCTCTCAGCACCTATCATTCCCAACAATTGGTATCAGAGCATAGGTCCTTTTGGTGATAATTCTAAAAACTTAGGGTAAAGATCCATTATAATGGATAATTATAGGTATCAGATGCACCTTCATAATGAAAACAAGATGATCAAGGAGTTAAAGGAAAAGCTAAGACATTCTCTTGCAAAGAGGAGAGAACTTGTTGATCAACTGAGTGAAAGTCAAGACTACATAGAACAACTGTCTGAAGGAAGTACATCTCAAGAATATGAATAAGTAGTAGAAAATATGTTGGAAAATAACAATAACCTTAAATAAAATATGGCTAATCTAACAAGAGAAGTGGAAAGTCAGTGTGTCAAGATGTGTGAATATTTGGAAGAAAAAAGGAGTATAGTAGCTGCCAAGAAAGCTGCTGATGATTCCCTAAAATAAAATAGTGAAGAAATTATCAAAATAATACATGAATATAACCTATATAAGATTCAAATTCAAGATACTGTTATAGATAACTTTCAAGTATTAACTGAGAATGAAATACTGAGGAAGATGAATGAGTCATTGAGGAAAGAACTAGAAACTGAAAAAGAAGCAAATGAAAAATTGAGGAAATACAATGAAAGCTCACAGAAGCTTGATGATCAACTAAATATTCAAAGAAGACATAGAGATACAACCGGTCTAGCTTATTGAGGAGAAGGAACATTCAAATTTGGAGATTCCTCTAATTCTAAACCTAAGGAGGCACAAAAAGATCAAAAGGTATATTCAATCAAATAAGGTAAGAAATCTAACAAACTTACTTGCTATAACTTTGGAAAGTTTGGTCATACTTCAAATGTGTGTAGAATCATATTGATGAATATACCCTACTCTTTTAATGGTTACTGTTACAATTGTCACAAGTATGGTCATGCTACATATGAGTGTAGATCTAGCAGTAGCACCAGTAGTGGTAACTTTGATGGATATTATTTTTCATGCAACAAGTATGGACATAAAGATTAAAATTGTAGGTCAAGAGTATATGCACCTAGGTCACCTATTCCATTGGTGAATAATTTTTTAAGGGAAAGAAAATTCAACACTACATGTTCTGTATGTGGTAACTATGGACACCTTGGAATGAATTACAAAATGAGAACTATGAGAGGTAATGTTGGTCATTGGAAATCAACTGGTAAAGCATGTTTTGTTTATCATAAGATAGGTCATATAGAAAAAGACTATCCTCATTAGTCTAAAGATGGAAAAGGAAAGCATATTGCTAATATTGATGAAGTCAGAAGTGATATGAAGAAAAATTGGGTGAAGAAAGGTGAACTGAATTCCTCTGAATTGACTGAGAACTCCACAAGTTTAGTAAATGTGGAGTTTCCATCGGTAAACTAAGCATATTATTTTCTTAGGGGTAGAACTTAAAAGACAAATCCATTAGTGATACCCTAGAATCAAAGAGTAGCAAAGATCTATATGCTAATTTTGGTGTAAGTTTCTATGATTTTGTATTTTGAGATTGCATATGGACCACATTAAGATTTCAAGATCAAATATCTATTTGAGAGTGGTTATTCCTGTTGGTTGAGAACCAACTGATGGTTAAGTGTTAATCGGTGACATGTCACTATTACTACCATTGAAATATGCAACATCTATTTCTCTAGCGGTATATAGATGGAAAATGTAACTTATTTTCACACTTTTCACTTTCAATTGAAGAATTAGAAGAGTTATCTTGAGCTAGTGTGTACAAAAAGATACTTTTTTTATTAAGATCTAGTGATTATATCATATTGAGCCTTCGTGGAACTCTAACCTGTGTAGTGCAAAATATCAATTCAGTTGGTACTCATAGCTATGTATTGTTGCAGTTGGTTGTAATGGCAGAGAATGTTAATACAACATGTTCTAGTGGAAATTTTTGAGGAACCTCGGCCCATATTCAAAGTAAATTCAAGAAAAGAAGCTGAGATAGATATGTTTGGTGCCCTATCCACTATTCCTCATGGTGTGATGTTGATTGAATATGTTCGTTCTTATATTCATTGTAGAATCAAAGAATTGGGAGTTGTAGAAATCTAGAAAGAATACAAGGACATGTGTATCAATGGAAATTTGAAAGTCAAGTACAAATATCTAAAAGAAAAGGATTTAACTTATGTTGTGGAAATTCCCATAAAATTTCATCCTGGTGGATAGGTTACATATTGAGCAGAGTGCACGATCAATTCATATTGCTAGAAAGACTACACAAGATTTTAAATACATTGATTAGCATGGTTATAGGATTTTGAGCACAAAGTTTGGAATGTACATTGAGAATGGTGGCTAATTGCTTGGTCACTAAACTCATGAAATCCAAACTAGATGAGAGGGAACTTATTCAGGTTCAACCTAAGTTGTGTAAAGAAGATGCTAAGATATTAATTACTACTCACAAATATATATTAAATATAAAGAGTAGGGCATCTAGACTTCTAATTGATGATACACAAAGTGTACATGATAAAACTGTTGATAATTGGAGAGAACTATGACAAATAAAGGAAATACAAGCCCAAGAAGAACATGTTCATATAGAATCAAGTGAACCAATACAAGGAAATGATATTTTTTTTTTTAGATCAGATAATTGGGAATATTGTTCTATATATTCCTAACTTAGTGAAGGACATTGAAACACAAGATACCAGTCTATCACATACTACTGGTGATGAGATAATAGGCCAAAAATATTCAACATTGCCTTTGGAACATATAGAAGAGAGAATTTATAAGAAGGAAGTGATGAAATCTTAAGAAAGTCTTGTAGTGTCAAGTGCACATAAGAGACATAAACCTATGAATATTCTTGAAGATGAAGAAGAAATTGATGAAGAATATTTACTAATCACACCGGTAGATATATCCAAACTAAAACCTAAGGAATTGATGAAACTTTCAGAACATTTAAGGGTTCAGGCTGTAAGGAACAAGATGAAATCAGAGAAGAAGAAGACATGAGTATTAAGGAAATCTAGAGACATCCTAGCTGAGTTAGTGCATGGGGTGATATATGATGAAGATGACACACCTATTAATTAGATGGACACTCTTGTGAAGGCTATTCTACATCATGGTCCAAAATTACAGATGGCTGTAGTGAAGAATGAAGAGAAATTAGAAAAGAAGATGATATGAAAGATAATGGAAAATATTACTACAGATAGGATCAAATTGTCATACTTGATAGATGAAGTTAAGAGTACATTTACTGAGATAGGTGAGTTGATTATAAAACTATCAAGATATTCAAACTTTGTTCAAGATTTTGAACAAAGAAGAGCTGAATTTTAGAAGGAGTTGGAGAACTTAAGCGATCAACTTGATCCACTGTCAATTTTATTAAAAAATTACAGTCATCAAGTCAAGAAAATCAATCATAAGGTTAAGAATATTCAAATTGAGCAAGATCATAGATTGATCACTCTGCTAGAACTTTAATACACCTTATCTCCTATAGTAGAAGTGATACAACAAAATGTGAAAAAGGTAGAAGGTATATTTTCCTTGCCAAACATGAACACTGTAGATACAATGGAAGAGCTAGTCTCAAGTTTGATTGAGAAAATTGTGGCTATGAAGTACTTGCAGAAGATATAGGAAACAACCTTGAGTTTAGAAAAGATGCACTTTAAGGTAATTTTTGATAGGATGTAAGCAAGATTTTGTATACATATATTCAATTTTTTGGTACCTTTGTCATTGTTTTCAAAGGGGGAGTATATGAATGGTTAAGTATATTTATGTAGGATTATATGCATGTATGTAGAGTACAAGTATAGGCCATCATAGGTTAATATTATGATTTCATGTTTGTAAGCATATATTGGAGCTAGTATATGTTTTCCATTAATGCCAAAGGGGGAGATTGTTGGTATTTGATTGAGACTATTGGTATTATAGATTGCTGAATATTGTGGTGCAGTAATAAGGAATCATGTATATTGTTGTCATTGATGTCAACTAAGTCAGTACAATACAACTAAGTGAATACAAGTCATAATATACAACAAGTAAAGTTAAAGTATACTAAAATTTGGTTAAGTCTAGAAGATTGGTAGACTATGAAAACAACATTTTGGTGACGGTCATGGTATATACATAATTATGTGGAGTGGTCATTAATAAAGATTAAACAAGTTCACATTGCAATATGATTCCAACTAAAACACTTTTGGTTGAGAGGTTATAAAGTTTTAAGTGACATAGACACTAAGATAAGTAGAACTTTTATGTTCTTGATCAACTAGTTAGTAAATCATAGATTGATGAGTAGTAAACTATATGCAATTATTTATAATGATGTGATTGTTAGTAATAATTGAGAGGGGGGTGGGTGAGTCAGTGGCCTCAAAAATATTCTAATAATCAACCCTTAAAACTTAGTACCACAATATTAAGCCTCTAGTTATCTTCAGTCCTGTAAGATGAATGCCTCCAAATATTTATATCAAATTACTACTGCTCGGAATGCTTTGTAAAAACTCCTACTGTATGTTTACCAAATAGCAGTCTGTTAATTTACCGAAAGACAGTAAATTATCTAGAGTATACCGATCAATCTAGTTAAGTTAAGTGTAACGAAAAAACTAAAGTAATGACTCATAAACACATTGACACATGGATTTTTAATGTGGAAATAGGGAAAAACCACTTGGGACTAGTAACCCAAAATTTTCACTCTTCTAAAGTGAGACTAGTGAAGAGCCAACCCTATTAAAGGTTACAAACCCACTGTTAAGTGTGACCTTGTTAGAGGATTTAAAAGTTTAGTCTGTCACTTGATTTTGGGCATCTCTATGCTACCATCTTTGATCAAACACTCACTTGGCCTATCAATTAGTATTTGTCATCTCATTCTATCTTCATGAACAAACTTTTTGATACTCCTTGGGATGTATCTCAATATAGAAAGGATCTTTGAATTCCGCTTGGTTAAGAGACTTTCTCTATCAATGGTTAAACTAAAACAGTATGATCTATTCACATATACAACTTATACTTGCAGATTTTCAGATCTATTGTAATCTCACAAAACTATTCTGATCAATATAACTCTGTTTATATCTTTGCTCCACTTTGATTCTATTTGGTGATGCTATGTTCTGTTGCTCGGTGTTCACATAATTATTTAGCTCTTTCCTCAACTTGTTGATCAATACTGTATGAAGTTGCTCTTCATCAGTTTCTCTTCAAAATCCTCTTTTCTTTTTCTCCCCACACCCATTCGTAATGAATTGAGTTGTCTCTTAAATAGACATGATATCATCATCATTAGGTTCTTGATATTCTTGATCTTGGCGTGATCCACAGTTATCGCTAAATAGATTTAAAGAAAAACTCCTATTTTATCTCGCTGAGATCTTTTTCCAACAAGACAAAACAAATTTAAATCAATTACTTATCTCGTCGATGAAAACAATGATAACTACCAGTTAACTCTATATTTAGCTCTGCCAACTAGATATTTTGTCATTTGTGAACTCAAGTTAATTTTAGTTTAACTCTCTGGTAGTGTCGGTTAACACTCCAGTTCTCCTCGGGCTTCTCCATCAGTTTGCACTATGTTTCTAGCCGTTGGGTTTGCTTGTGATTCTGCTCATTGGTGATGCTCATCAGTTTTCTTGCTCGGGCATCACTGTGACTTGATTGTTAGTGATCTCTATCCATTGGGTTCCACTGACCATCAATATTTTTAGTCACAATGTGAATGCTTGTCTTTTATGCATTATAGAAAGCATAATCTTTTTCTCTCTGATTCTCTGAAGTCTTTGACACTTTGATTATAATTGATTAGATTGTATCAAGTTGACATCAGTGACAATACAATCCATTAACTGATTTAATGTCTTGCATTATCCTTCTACATTTCGGTGATCAAATTAACATATTCAAACATTCAATCAGTTACATGTCATCAATTATGACTTGGAATTAATATTATACATCCAATGTATTGGTATTTACATGATCAATGGAAGAATTTAAGATAGATGTAAGGGATTACATTGGAGAAGTAAAAACATGTTAGTTATCTTGGAGATATAAACTTGCAGATCTTATCTTGACCTAACATTGTCATGATAAATCATTTTTTGCATTGAGATTATCAATTAGACACATGGTGCTATCTCAAGGAATCAATTTGAAGATCATTTTCAAGTTGGTGCAAGATGTTTAGTTAAGGAAACAAAGAGAGTAACTGTAAAAAGTTGTTTCCATTGTTGAATTTGTTTTGGTTGATTAGGGTTTTATCATTTCAAGTTGAAGGTGAGATCAGAGAGAAGAGAGAAGTTATAGAGCACAGAGGTACATATTATAAAGAAAATATAGGATCTTTTAAGAAACCAGTGCTACATTTAAATCATTTTTCTTTTTTCCTTCGTAACAGTTGTAGCATGTCAAATCCCTTAATCAGGTGAACTCTAACAAGTTCTTTTTGTAAATCCTTTAACATGCTGACTTCTTTATTAAGGTTTTAAATCCTCTAGCGAGGTAGATCATAGTTAATCTTATTATACTCCTAATAGTGTACAAGTCACTTCTAATAGGGAGAACCCTCAGAAAGGGTATTGTAGCTCCTAAAAGGGAAAACTCATATACTGCAGTTATTGGGCTTGTGGGTCTCATCCCCACCATGGGTTTTTCCCTCTTACAAGGGTTTCCACATAAAAATTACTATGTTATGTGTGTGAAATTTGTGGATGCTTGTTATTACTACTTCATTCATATTTTCATCAGTTACTTGCTTTATAGGTTTGGAAAGAATTGTAGTAGTTATGTTTCTCAGTGGTTGAATTAGTTCAATATCTATTTATACAAATTCACCTCCTCTTAGTTACTATAATTCCCAATAGACTCTAGAGCTAAATCTGATATACTTATTTATAGTGGTAAGATGGACGATGAAGAACTTATTGATTGGTTTAGTGCAATAGAAAATTTCTTTGAATGTGAAGACATAGATGATAATCAAAAGGTCAATATTTCTAAGTCTAGGTTGAAAGGACATGTTTTTTTATAGTGGGATTATTTTCAGACAGAGAGATAGAGGAAGGGAGATCCAAAAATCACTTCATGGCTAAGGATGATGGATAAGTTTTTGCCTAAGGATTAAAAAGTTTAGTTGTACAAGAAAATTCATTGATTGAAGAAAAAAGAGATGGATGTACAGAGGTATACATAATATTTTTACAAGTTTGAAATAAGGTCTACTCATGAAGAGGAAGAGGAAGAGAAGGTAGTGTGTATATAAAATTATACCTTTATGAGATTAGTATTATATGAATCAATTCAACAAAGATTGAACAAAGATTTAACAAAGATTAGCTAATTTGAATTGAAATCAACAATTGAGCATCTCACGGCTCTCTAAATAGGAAAGAAAATGATGCTCTCAACTTAAAGCATCCATAAATGATAGTCCTAGAATGAGAATTGAATCTATTTGATCAAGATAATGCCTATTTAGCTTAAATTACTCACCACAATTCAAATCCTAACATGTAGTTTCTATGAAATCAAATGCTATTTTCCTATAGCCACTAGTAAATTTTAGCTATATTTTTGATGTGAGTTAGTCAATTTTTTGATGCAGGTTGGTCGACCAAATGACCACTATTGTCGTCGAAATTTTTTCATCAATTAGGTGACACAAAAAAGGTTGTGTCAAATTATTGACAATAGTCATGGTTAAATGATCAACTTCATAATGCATTGTGACTATGGCATTCTAGGTGAAGCAGTTCATTGATCATTTTGATTGTCATCAAAATATCAAATGGATAATGCTTTGAGACTATGGCATTCTGGTCAAAGCAGTTCATTGATCAATTTGATTATTGTCGAATGATCAAATTCATAATGCGTTGAGACTATGGCATTCCAGTTGAAGCAGCTCGTTGATCAATTTGATTGTCATTGAAATATCGACTGCATAATGTGTTGAGACTGTGGCATTCCGGTCAAAGAAGTTCATTGATTATTTTGATTTCCTTTGAAATAGAGACTTCAGAGTATGTTAAGACTATGGAATTTTGGTTGAAGTAGTTTTTTGATTATTTTGATTGCCGTCGAATGATTGACTTCATAATGCATTGAGACTGTGGCATTCCGGTCAAAGTAGTTCGTTGATCATTTTGATTATCGTCAAATGATCAACTTCATAATGCATTGAGACTATGGCATTTTGGTAGAAGCATTTTTTTGATCGATTTGATTGTCGTTGAAGCAGTTCATCGATTATTTTGATTACCGTCAAAATAGAGACTTTAGAATGTGTTGAGACTGTGGAATTCTGGTCGAAGTAGTTCATTGATTATTTTGATTATCGTCAAAATAGAGACAAAATATTCATTTAAGAAAAAATATTAATCATCTATTAATATATATAATATATTTATTTTTACTAATCTTTTCATTGAAAGTATAGTACACTCATCATTAAATTATAGTCTATAAATAACATTTTGCCTAATTTTTTTACTTTTCTTGATTAGGTCATTGTATATTTTTTTGTTGATTTTATTTATTTTCATAATGTCTTGTGTTTGCAATGCATATACAATTATTGTCTCATAACAATACATAGTTTATAATACAAAATTTAGTACTCTAGCTAACATGTATGCTACAATCAATTTCAATGGAAATGTTTTAAATTATTTTTTCTTTCCATGACAGTGTTTTAATTTTTCCAATGCAAATGTTTTAACTCCTATTGTTTCTAGTATGAAAGATGTGCTAGTTGTTAAAAATAGATTAAGGCAATCATAAAATAATCTTAAAATATTGAAAATTTTATCTATAAATCAAATGATCTAGCAAAACAAAAATAATTACCATACCTGAAAGCTCTCCTTTGAAAAGTACCTACAATGTCAAATATTAGTTCATAAATAATGTATTGTTGTCTAGTTGCAATTTTAGATGCATTATGAAACCTCTTACCGAAAATTGGATTCCTATCATTGAAAAACATTGATATTGTAGGATAACATATATTCCTATTTAAATTCATATACAATTTTTTGTGTGTAAAAACTATATGAATTATGAATATGTTTAATCAATGTGTTAATCTTTTCACACAAACAATTCAACTCACCATCTAATTTTGCCACTTACATTGATTTTTGTTAGCAAAAGTCTTATTTTACACAAATACATGTCCTTGTCATGTATCATATGCAATTCAAAAAATATTATTCAATGTAATTGAAGCTCATAAAATCTTAAAACTAGATCACAACCATTGCAAAGACAATTCAAAAATAATCTACAAGACTATTAAGTAGCTCTTTATATGTATATTTGCAATTAAGAAATACATGTGTAGACGTCCAAAATCGTCCTTATATTAATTTAATTAATATTCTCATAACATTATAGTTAATTTTAATTAATTATATTTGTTATATTCTTCTATCTATTTAATTAAATTTATTTAATTAAATATGATTCATTCCCCTTAGTATTTAAATTTAATTTAAATACTATCCCTTTTAATGTATTAAATCCTATTTAATACATTATCCCTCATTAATCCCTTTTAAATAAATTTTTAATTTATTTGTTCCTTCACATGACTTAAATTCTACTAAACCACAATTAATCTAAATTAATTTGGATTAAGCTAATTTGAACCTAGATCCTACCCTATCTCACATCACTCTCACCAAATAAGCCTATTCATTAATTAACTAAGGTTAATTAAGCTAATTTCTTGATTCCTACAATAATTAGTCTTAATTATTTTCTCACACATGTGTGAGCAAATTTCTTAAAATTAAATTTTCTAAATAATACTTGTTTGGTGCCAACAAGGTTTCTTACACCTATTATGACACCTTCTTACACTTTCTAAAAATGTTTCATTGGACTAAAACTCTTACACCTTCTTACAAGATCCTTCACATGTGTACTTTAAGTACACTTTGACCCATTACATCCAAAGTTGCTCACACATGTGTGAGCAAAGGGGGTCCCTTGCATGGCTTATGTGTCCCTCATGTGGCACCTATGTGGATGCCACATGAGCTCCACCTCATCCAAGCCCTCTCTCTCCTCCAAAAACTCTATAAATAGAGGCCTTTCTCAAGAGCAAATCATCTC